>VWZE01007525.1:969630-1060678 GCA_013396675.1 Eubucco bourcierii | reverse complement strand
TAGCAGCTTCTGGGCTCTGGCTCCTCTGCTGATTAATCCTCACTAACCACTTTTCTTCTAACCCCCTTGGCCGATCCTCCTAATTTACCTTGCACGTAAGGCAAACCTTGGGGTAAGGTACAGGGGTGGGGAGAAGGTGAAAGGGTGGTTGGGAGCCCCTCCTGGGGTCTCTGATTTCTGGGAGGGGAGTTGTGTTGCTGTATTACCTTTTACTTGTATATTTCTGTAAATATTGTGTATATAGTGTAAATATCTGCTGTACATTGTGCAAAGCTGTAAATATAGCTTCATCATTTAACTTCCAGCCGACTGAGTGCTAGTCTGGGTCATTTTACAAAGTGTGGGGGGGTGGGGAACTCCCAAACCTACACATATGTTTTAAATAGAAGTTTTCCAGGAGCCATGAAAACTAACAAAGACAAGATAGTGGTGTAAGAAACACAAGATAATGGTGTATGGAAAGCTTTAAAAAGGTGTTCCTGTAATTGCTAAGATCAGTTTCAGTTTACATTGAAGCTACTTAAAATCACCTGTGTAAAATATAGCAGTTTTTAATCTATAGAAGTAAAACTAGTACTGTGAAACTATTATAATAAATAATAAAAGGTTTCAATTTATGACCTAAGCAGTGCAAATGTAGGCTGCTTATAACATTCATTAATTTCCTGTAACACAGTTGTCTATGCAGACATGATTAGTTATCAATACATGAATATTATATAGCGGTTGAAAAGATATGAAAACCTGCTGATATTTTATCTCCTTTACACATCTGTGCACTTGTGGTACATTAGCAGCTGTGCACACAAGTGATAGAATGTAAACTTGCTGATGTACTTACCTGCTTTATTGACACATTCATGTGTTACTGTGCCAAAGCTCTTCTAGTGAAGTTAACAACCAGAAACCAGGCTCTGGCTGTCTGCTGTGGGGCGAAATAGAAAACATGAAGTAGTATTAACCTATTTGATATCAGTCAGCTAAATGGATACAGACTCTTGGGGTTTGATTGCTATTTGTTTACTTAAATTTGGTTAGCTTATGTCAGTAAATGGTGGTGTCACTCTAAATTGGAGTGCTAAATCTGTCTGAAGATCTGTACCTGAACTGGTACAAATCTTCAACTAGACTGGATTCAAATGTGTTCAGGTTAGCCATTGCAAGCTCCTGTTCTTTTAAAAACATGTTGCAGTCAAAAACTCTTACTGGGCTGTACTTGCTAATATTAAAATGCCAATTGCCTAAGTGACTGTTACTCTGGACATATTTTCCAATTGGCAGATCAGAAGATTTCTGGATCTGATATATAAGTCATCATTTGAGTGAACCTAATGTTTTGTCTTTACTACTGTGTCTTTTTCCCCCTTTCCAGGTTTTCCCTGATTCCTAACAAAAGGTCAAAATAACCCTGTTTTTAGTAACCGAATATTTTTCTGGCCTTTGCCACAGTAACCAAACAGCTCACAAATGCTGTCTTTACAACTTAAAGCAGAAAAGCATCACTACTGCTGTTCTGCAGAAGCAACAGCCACCATGAAAGAAAGGATGCTTTGCCCAAAACTCCCCAGAGTTTGTGTTAAAGGTTAAGAGTTCGCATCCTAATGCAGTATCATAAACACAGTCATTCTTTCTTTACATATTTCAGTTCGAAAACCTGAAGAGAAAATCTCCTTACTGGTTATTTTTCCTAACTAGACAAAAATTAGCTTTTTTCTCTAAATCATCTTCTTATATGTGAATTGACTGTAATTTGGAAGTAGTTTGTGATGGTTTGGGAGTCCCTGCCCCCCACACTTTGTAAAATGACCCAGACTAGAACTCAGCCGACTGGAAGTTAAGGACTGAAGCTCTATTTACAGCTCAGCACAATGTACAAACAGAGATATACACTATAGACAGGAATAGTTACAGAAATATACAAGTTAAAGGTAATACAGCAACACAACACCCCTCCCAGAAATCAGAGACCCCAAGAGGGGCTTCCAACCACCCTTGCACCTTCTCCCCACCCCTGTACCTTACCTCAAGGTTTGCCCCACGTGCAAGGTGAACTTGGAGGATCAGCCAGAATGGTTAGAAGAAAAGTGGTTAGTGAAGATTAATTGGCAAAGAGGAGCCAGAAGCTAGATTGCCCGAGACGCTGTGCCCCTACAGAGACTGACTTCAC
This sequence comes from Eubucco bourcierii, assembly GCA_013396675.1. NCBI lineage: Eukaryota > Metazoa > Chordata > Aves > Piciformes > Ramphastidae > Eubucco > Eubucco bourcierii. The sequence continues at coordinate 1,058,511 of VWZE01007525.1, read as the reverse complement.
TAATGTTTTGGTTTCTTCTCTTAAACATCTCAGCAAGCATATGAGTGAAGTAGACATCACCATGTTTTACTTTCACAGCCTATAGTGTCATTTTCTCTATTAAAATATTCCAATTAGCCTCAAACCAGCACATAGTTTCACAGACAAATTACGTTTTCACCTTGTATCATTCTGAGAATTTGCATTTCCATTCATTTATTAATCCACACCTCCTAAAAAAAATCCTGTGAGTCTCTTAAAACTTAACATCTAATGATTTTTTAAGTTAGAACTGTAGAGTGGACATACATATACATATATATTTGTGCATATAGATATATATATACACACATATACATATATGTATATATTATTTTCTGGGAAAGAAAAAAAAGGAAAAAAATCACAGAAAGTTGCAGCTCTTATGTTAATGAGTTTTAAAGTGTAGCTTATTTTATCAAGCAAACAGAGAATCTGATGGGATGCAAGAAAAGAGGATAAACATAAGGCATCATTGTGAGGGAAACTAGCAAGAAGAGAGAAAAGGAACAAGTGGGAGAAAGGTTAACATAAGATAGTTATTTAATTATTTTTAAAATTTAAAAAATCTAACTTGTTTGTTAGGGTTTGTTTTTTTTAATCAATGGTTGCCAAATACATCTTCCAAGTGTGCATGAGATTTGAGTCCACAAACAGGAGGAACAGCTACTAATTAGCCCTATTACGATATGCATAGTTTGTTAATTGCTCTAAGAGTTTTTTAAAGAGCTTCTATAAACGATGAGGCTATGGTTCCCAAGAATTTATATATGAATCTTGATGAATGTTAGACTTTAAACATGGCCATTTGAATTATCAGAAGCATTTGCAATTCCATGACAGTTGTTGCAAAATTTTAATGCTTCCACAGTGTCTGTGAATTTGGTAGTTCGTCTGATGCATTCATCTTCTGTTAGTATTCTGCACAAATCTCTGCTACTTCTCCATAGTTGTCCTGTTACTTGGCCTACAAAAGTGTGCTTTTATTCTTCTTTTCCTCTTCTGAGGAGAAGCAAGGTCTCCTGACCTATCTGTACTTTACCTTACTTTGACTCGTTACTCACATGTTCTCATGTTTATCTTGCTTACTTTTGTTACTCTCTTTGGGGAATGCCCCTCACTTATAAATTTTATATGCCCACAGTTCTATTGCTTCTCAGCACTGATGTTTAGGACACATTACTGAGTTTTCAGCATTTCATTATTAGTCATAATTTAAAGTATGTCTAGTAGTATCCTTAGCTGTAATTAAGTAATGATGAATAAGATTGACTTTCTGTCCTAGGTTACTTTTAGTCAATGTGTTTGATTTAGGAACCTGGAAAGCATCAACAGCTGCCCTCTTCAAAAAAGAGGTAGGGAGAAGTTCAGAGGCTCATAAAAAGCGCTTTGGAGTCATAAGGAGGAGGGCAGAACGTGTTTAAGCAGGGGTGGAAGCTTAGTGGATAAAAGGAGAAAACTGCTTTGTTGGGGGAGAGGGGAAGGAAGGGGTGTCTGCAGGGGTTGGGAAGACACAACTGAAAAGAGGTTATTGGTAACAGGTGACTTGAACAGTCTCTAGCTCTGCCTTTTTCCCCCGTTTTCTGTGTAAAAGATTGTACATGATAATGTCAAAATTATTTGTGTTTCTAAAGTGGACGACTTCCTGCTTGTCTATGTGCCGCAACTTGTTTTATATGGGGAGGGGAAAAAAAATTAAAAAGCTGATGTACAATGCTTAGTTCTCTTTTTAAATGTTAAGCCACAGAGTAATTATCATTTTTCTTATGCTACGTTTATGTTCCAAGACTGTACTTTCTATTAATGTTCTGCATGTTTTCTAAGTAGATTACAGGGACATTTCTGCATCACAAGTAAGCCCTGGAGCTATTCTCAGCTTAAATCTTGGAGAAACAAAGTGACATTTACATTGCTAAACGAGTGTAGAGAAGTTTCTGGCTCATTTTTTACAAGGAAAAATATGCTCCTAAGCAGTAGTTCTTATGTTTACTATCTATTTTGTTGCTGTTCAGCTTTAATAAAATTTGAATTCTGAATAGCAGTGAATTTAGGGAAAAGGAAGGACTTAACAGCTGGATGCATTCATTTTCTTGGAGCAGTATTATTCAGAATGTCTTACTAGTTTTCATATATATTCTTCAAAGAATTATCTTTTCATTCGCAGTGTGCACCCTAGATGGTGGTTTTTTGTTGTTTGTTTTTTTTTAGGATAGCACAGTGTTTAGTAATGTCAATTAATGTAAGTGAAATATAAATACATTTTTTGCTCTCAAAAATATGACATTTCATAGGCAAATTTCAACTTATTTATGGATTATGGAATGGAATTGACATGCATTTTAAATTATATGTCTTTTTTAGAGAGACAATTAAGTGATAAACATTTGAACAAGAAATTGTTGGATGTTGAATAATCTGAAATTTTTCAGATTTTTCACAACACTTAATTAATTTTTCCTGTATTGATTATGAATATTTCCATCACATTCTGTGGCTTATCCATCTGGGTGAAAATTTTGTTTTGCTCACGTTATGGTAGCGTTTGAATATTACCAAGTGGAAAGTGAATTTAAATACTCTTTAAATACCAAAGACAGGGAGAATCAAACTAAAATGTTACCCTCTCAGAAAATACAGGAACTTGTACATAATAACTTAGGCAAATAAGGCTGTTTTGACATGTTAGCATTTTTAGCATCTGTTTCCCATAAGTAGAACTTACTCAGAAAAGCATGCTATTTAATAAACTTGAGTTTGCATAAAGAAGTGCCACAATGGCTCAGATTAAAAAAAACCAAAAAACTTGAGGATTTAGTCCTAGTTGTAATTGCAAATACATTTCTGATCTTCAATACAAAAAGTGGGAAAAAAAAACTTTTAGAATTTGACATGCGAGTTCTGAATTATGAGAAAAACTGTTTCCTGTTTTCCTTAAGAAGCTTTACCTGGTAAGAGCAAATTTAAGATGCATCTGAAATAGGCAGAGATTTTTTTGTCTCAAAAAAGACAGAAGCTGTTCATTGCAGGGACTGGCCCATTTTATTGTTGCCACAGTTGTAATGCATTCACCTTATAAAACTGCCAGTAGTCACATATCTGTCAGTTCATTTAAAGTTTTATATGCACTGGGATATACAGAACTCCTGAATTAAGTCTAGTGCAGAGAGGCTATTGACATCCTGCATATGGTCTGGCACCTTTCCACCACCCAGTTATCAAGTTCATTTGATCAGAACATTTCATACTGTCTTCCAGTTTCCAGCTTTACAATGTGTATCCATGTGCCTAGGATGACCATATGTGCAAATCTCATACCAGAATTCTTGCTGACTTCTCGTATTTCCAGTACAGCTGCAACTGAGGGTGCAGCTATGTCAAATACACTCTGCCTTGCATGAGGGATTAAACCCTGACTTGTGATGTTTTCTTAATTGCACAGGTGGTTGTTCAAATTTTCTTTGAGCTGTTACACATGCAGGTTCTGCTCCTGATAGGCACAAACCCAGAGTTTTCCAGTGCTGAAGCTGAATCTGCACTGCTCGTGCCACTCCATTGTATCAATCTGCAGTCAAAAGTAGTGGAACAGAATGACTTACTATTTGCTTCATTTTGTGGTCACACCTAGATGGAGCTTCTGTAGCATATCCCTAGTATTTTACGCTTTGTAATCATTAATATTGATGCCCAGTGTAATTTATTCTTTGATAATATTGTTGGTCTTTTTTTCTCCTTTTAGTCAAAAAAGGGAGACAAATAATTCATTGTGGCTTATAGGCTATATAGCCCTTCTGCAGCAGTCTAGCAGTTTGACAGAAGTAAAACCCTTGAAGAACAGTTCTAAAGTAATTATTTTTGTGAATTGTTGGTACTTCTAAAGAAGAGACTTTAGGTACTACTACTGCTTATTTCTTGAAGATGACATGTATGTCTCCTATAAGTGCACTATGGAGTCAGAGTACTTAAACTTTTTCTTCAAACTACTTTCTGTAAGTCATTGCATATGTTGAAAGGTGGAACCAGGTTCTATTTCAGTCCTCTGCTCCGTTGTTCTCCAGAAATACCAGGTCAGTGGCTTGATGTTCTAAGCCAACAATCTGTACAGAAGGCTTCATTTGTTTACCCCATTTTAATTGGTGAGCTAAAATGATATTAAAGAGCACTCACAGTGCTTTACACAGTGTAAAGATGGTTTGAGAAGTCATTTGTCAAATCAAATCGCAAAGCAGAGATAAATCTCCCAGTTTCAAAAATCTGTTGTGTAGATGTCTACATCTGAAAATTAGCTAGAGAGTCTGAATGGAAAAACAGGCAGTTATGGTGCAGTTCACCCTATCCTCAGTTTAATTAATTAATTAATTATTTTCTCACCAATAACTACACAGTGTTTGTTGCCTAGTTTAAAATACTATAACTGAAGATATATAGCAGTCCATTTGAGAAAGTCTATCCAAATGTCCAGTCACATATTCCAAAGCTGAACTGCAACCCAAGTTCTCCTAAAGAACCCTCCCCATCTTAGTATCAGCTGTTCAATGATACAACTTTATTTTTCATACACCTTTACTTCCACAGAAAATCACAATAGAAATCTTAAGAGGGATCCAAGTAAGAAAATGTACAAATGTCATAGAAGACAATATCCTTAGTATTTTCTCTGTTACTGCCTTATATGCCCATCAAGCTTGACCCTACTGAACACCCTGGGACAGACAAATGTGAAGACAATTCCTTCTGAACAACCCTGCCCTACCCTTTTCTGCACTGAGATCACTGATTATTCTCTCAAAAAAGGAGTTAAAAGAAGTGTAAGTTTACTTATTTTTTCTCCGAATCCTTCCAAGAATATTCATGTATTGAACATGAACTCTTAATTCTTGAGAGACTGATAAAAAAATTCTGAAACATGCTCTTTACTATGCACTAACAAATGGATATAGAATTCTTCACTGCTGGTTTAGGTTTCTCAAATCAGTATTTTTAACATACCCATATCCTTATTTTCTGAACTCTGCTTTTCCCTGTGCTGACTTGTTGAAGACTGCAGTAGCTGCCTAGATGGGAGGATATGTGCATGTGAAGACAGATTGCATTGACTTAGCATAAGCATGTTTTTTATCCCAGTACGACTGTTGTTCCCACACTTGCATGTTCTATTACAGCTATTGTTTTTACTGTTGGTATTTTGGAAGATCATATAGCCAGAATAGTCACCAGACTGCTAAACTCAAACCTACTATTTGGCTCTCACATTGAGAAAAGTCCAGTCTCAGGACTCAAGGTGTAGTGCGCTGTCTCTTGGGAAGCAATTTTTTGTCTGGTCCCCTCTATGCAAGGGGGTGTGGGGACTTGGGGGTGTACAGTCAACTGTTCTTGGTCTTAAAGAGAGTGCTTCATTCTCTCATATTTCTCCAGACTGGATACATATTTTTATTCTGAGTTATAGCTTAACCACATGGGGACCATATGGCAGTTAAAGCAAAGAATATGAGCTTTCCAAAGTAGCTCCTGAACGTGCATGCTTTACGCTAACAGTACTTACAGATTGAAGGCAGAGATGCACATCTAAAACCATCCTCTTAGTGCTTGACTCACAAGTTCTAAGCGATCTTAAGTTCCTGTCAGCATCTCTGAGGGAAACAAACCTCTGTTTTTATCCCTTCTTCGGATGATTTTTCGGGTTTTATCATTGAAATTGACTTTCTTGTTTAAAGATCACAGTATTTAGCACCTTATCTGTGTTTCCCTTATTCTACTGGGAATTTATGCTGTTTCTTGTATGGGAATATGCTTGTTAGTCATCAAAATTCAGTGGTGGTGCCAGAATCTGATTCATTTTCTAGGACAGAAGTTTCTTTTTCAACTTCCACAATAGAAGTTCTCTGTTTTAAAATGGATTTTTAGTCCAAAGTGAAGTTTGCAATCATAAATTGCTATGCAACTATGCAATGTAGAGCTAAAAGATGAAGACCATTTGTCATGGTAAAGGTTCCATTAACTGTACATTCTATTGTTATGGTCACTTCTGGTTTAGAGGGTATTTATGAGTGCAGTAACCATGGGCTCTGCTGCATGAGGAAGCAGTCAGATGGACCTGACATCCACTGGCTGCTTCTGTGATGATTTTAGTGATATAAAAAAAACATTAAATTTGTCATCAGAATGTATTGTCTTCAGAGTTAGAACTTCTCTTCTTCCTGTGCATTTCCAACTGTTTGGTTTGATCTGTGTAAATTTTCTTTTTTAAGATCGTCATATAGAGATTGTTGGAAGGCACAAGACATCCTTGGTATATGAACATAAGAACTGACATTTATATAATTGATTCCTGAAAGCCAGCTGCTTTTTTTTCTTGAGAATGTTATTTTGCATCTGCTTCCAGAGCATGATATACAAATGTATGCCACATTAACTAAGCATATAAATTTACGGATTTATTGTAATTACAGACATATAATGTTACGTGCCTATGCAAGCTTTTCAGTGCACAGAGAGGATCCTTTCTTGCTTTGTTTGTAGTAACATGACAGAGATAGTAAAAAGAGAAGTCCTTATACTTGTTGACACTCCACTGAAAAGAAATGGAATTACTATCTTGATAAATACCTGTTGGGATTAATATAGGCAATTTTTTCATACCCATCATCAGTTATTTCCTTGATGAAACAGCATTCCTTTTTATGCCTGAACCATTTTTCATATCAGACAATTCTTTTTCATTTTATTTTATGTATTTTTTTTTTAAAATAATATTTAATACTACACTAATTTTGAATTTTTGTAGTACTGAATTAGATGCTATTCTAGTATATGTATACATGAACGTGTACCATGGACAACAAAACCAGTGTTAAGAGAGATCCCTTTATAGCATCTGTTACTCAAAATACATTTGTGTTTTATATCACTGCATGCCTTTGGGTTTTTTTGCATGTGCTCATCCTTGTCTTCTAGATACATTGCTTGTCGAAGAAATCAAATTTTATCTTCAAACTGATCTTCAGTCTCCCATTTTTGTAGATATAATTTCAATTGTCCATAATAAACAGGTAAAAATAACTTTAAATAAAATATAACATTGACCTCATTAATGTTTATAAATATGTAAAGAGTGAGTGCCAAGAGCATGGAGCCAGACTCTTCTCATTGATGCCCAATGACAGAACGAGGGGCAACGGGTGGAAGCTGAGGCATAGGAAATTTCATGTAGACATGAGAGGAGAATTTTTTTTTCACTTTGAGGGTGACAGAACACTGGAACAGGCTGCCCAGGGGCGTTGTGGAATCTCTCTCTTTAAAGATATTCAAAACCTGCCAGGATGCATTCCTGTGTGACCTGGTCTAGGTGATCGTGCTCCAGCATGGAGGGGTTGGACTGGATGATCTTTCAAGGTTCCTTCCACCCCCTGACATTCTGTGATTCTGTGATAACTGACTTTTACTTGCAACAAGGTTAATTATCATCAATCTCAGATTCTTATGAAATATGAGTAACACATGCAGGTAGCATCCAACTATTTTGCCTTTTTCACTTTACCTTTTAAAAACTATAGGCACTGATTTGGGTTTCTTTTCTTTAATGCTGCTTTAAGGCTTGATGATTTTAATATGATATACAGCTTTTTCAGACTATAGGAGTTCCACAGCAACAGCACTGTTAACCTTCAGCCTCAAAACAGTAGAAATAGAGAAAAATCCGAGAGCAGAAAACATTTTAATTGATGGATATCATGGAAATGATTGGTGCCTGTCCTTTTAAGTACCTAAATATGTCCTTCTCTGTCTACTGGCACACAAATTTGCTTTTGCTATTTTTAAAGGTTGTTAGACACTGTAGTACCAAAAATAAATGGAAATAAGCAAGTAAGTTCTTCTGATACTATTTACAGTGGAATACCTTACCTCACCTCCTGCTACATTGTTCCCATTGTTCTCAGTCCTTTCTTTCTAATCACTTATTTTTCATTCCCACAACTTTATGGTTGTGTATGCAAAAGTTTCTATGACTCTTTTATAGTAATCTTCATTAAATGTGGATTAATCTACATAGGTGGTATACAGGATGTTAGATTGTTCTAAAGTATGTTCAGGAAAACTTAAGTGAGTAGCTGATCTGTGGTGTGAAAGCCTGTTGCAAAAATGCAGTTCTTTTTTAAGACAGCAATTCAATACTTAAAATGTGTGCAAGAAGAACAATGATTGTGTATTGGCTATTCAGGATGAAAGTGTTAGATGACATAGAAGAAGTGATAAGGAGTGTGAGGTGAGAAATGGATTCACCTTATGACAATTAAATGCAGGTATCCAAATGGATGTGTCTGTGGTGAGGCAAGTGTCATACTTTGTTTTATAGTCAATAGCAGCCTAGTCAATATGGCTAGTGTTGGTACAATGTGGTTCAACCAGTACACCAATAGATGTCCACTTCTGAATGAATCACTTTCCAAGCTAGACTGTAATGGAAAATTAGATTCGTAGCTCATGTGTAATTGCTTAAGTTTAGAAACATTGGATCTTATAAGCCAGAGTTTAAATCTCACTTAATGTGTTACACAGCTCATTAGTTTGTTTTTTGACATTTGTGCTGGTAGGTAGAGCAGGTTAGCATCCTTAACAAAATTTCATCAGGTTTCTGTGGATAGACTTTCAAAATATTTAATAATAGAGCATAACCTTGATACTTGCTTGTATGGATGACACTCTTGGCACATAAACAGTGATTTTGTGCCAGGTGCATTCTTCAGTTTTTTCTTTGTTTCATCTTAACCCATCTTTTCTTGACAACTGTATTATTTTCCATGCATCTACAATGCCACATCCCCACAGAATATTGTATAAGCAGGGAGCAGGTGCTTGTGTTCCCAGAGTTTGAGACAGTTGAGACCAAAGCTGTAAAGCCAGCAGACAGAGGAGCTGGGTGAATCCACTCAGAGGTGTTAGTACTCATAGCCCTCCCAAGAAGGATTGCAGTCCAGCTGTTCAAGGCCAGAGCCCTCAGACCTGGAAGCCTCCACACTGTGACACAGAACTTGCATAGCATGGCTTGCTTATACATCCCGGAGCCAGACTGGCAAGACCCAAATACCTCCCCAGAGAAACTGGGACATGCAGAGCTTTAGCAACACTTTTTCTACAGTGCAGTGAGTTAACTGGAGTGAGTACCCGAAGTAAACAATAACTCCTTTCTTTTCACATCTTTCTTTACATAGCTTATCCTTATGTCCCTCTACACAACAGATTTTTCCCATCATTTTTTCTCCCTATACCTACTTTCCCCTTTAATCTCAAGGTCCTGCTCACACTAGAACAAGTTCACATATTACTCCTAGACACAATCTCGAGATTGTCTTTGCTCTGTTTCTAGACCAACTTGCCAGTTTTTAGAATATTACTGGATCGTAGTAGCATGGTAACAGTACCAGGTAGTTCTAATAACTCTTTGTTTAGTACTTAAAAGTAAAGCTAAGTGTTAAGATTGTGTTCAGGAGCAGAGAGGTGGTAAAATTATTCCGTTGATTGAACTTTTTTTCCAGTATTTCCTTGGTTGAAAACAGCAAATCTCTTGCAAATGTGCTGGGCCAATTTTCTTGTTTAGCAGTACACACACATACCAGTGATTCTTTGGGATTCAGTGTTTCCTGTGCTATTTTGCCAAGTTTGTTAACATCTTTCTCACTAAATGTGGAAGGATTTTAGAATAAATATTAAGGAAACTTTGGCTAACTTCTCTTGATAACTTTGGCCATGATTCTAAAAGAATTTATTAATTGTAAGCTAATTTGTCATCCCCACTCCCTGTCATTCCTTCCCATAGCTTCACATTAGAGAACTCTCCTGTCACAGGGGAAGCCTGTATGAGAGCTGACTCTAGTGTGTATTCCTAGTCTGAAAACAGGGCTGTCAAGTACAGGGCTGATGCTGTGAAGTAGAGAAGACCTTAGATCTTACTGAGTGGATCTCGACACAAGAGAATTTGATCCTGCACATGCAGGTTTCAGCTATTTCTGAAATAAATCCGTGTGACAGTTTTTGGGGTTTGTCTTGCTCAAACGTGCAACTGTTCGGCCCACAGAATAATGCAGTTTATGTATAGGAACAGCATTTGTTAATGTCAAAACATTGTTTATGTACAATTTAATCTCCTGAGATGGTGTCTTTATTTGCTGTATACTTGCTCGAGTTATTTTCATCAAGAAATGCTGTCTATGTGTCGCTTTGGCAACATCTTTGCAGAGTTTACAACTTTGAAAAACATGTTGGCATCAACTATGCAGTCCTTTTAAACAGCTGCTCTGCAGTCATGCTGTTTCAACATGCCACTACACATGGCTGAATTATGCAAATAGTTAATATTAAATGACTGAGATACAAGAACAATTTGTACACTCGATAAAGCCAGCCTGTGGAGTTTAACATGCGTTCATATAACTGAGTTAGTATGGGACAATTTAAAGGCAACCACATCATTCTTTTGACTTTGTATCTTGTTTACAGTAGTGGACAGAGAGAAGGTGTATGGCAGGACTGTTTTAAAAGGCTGAGGGGGTTTTTTTAACTGATTACTACAACAGCAATGAAAATAGAATGTGCATCACTGTAATTTTGGGGCAAGTACTAAGAAATAGGTAAGATAAAACAAAATGTTTGTCATTCAGCTACAAAAATAAGTTACCCTGTTCTGGTTGAGAGCTGAGCTGTGATAGAACATTAATGATATAGAATACTAACACATTAACAGTAAGGCTTATTGAAGGCAACAGTATTTGTAAAAAGCAAGCAAACAAAAGCTCTACTAGCTCTACCCTAACCCTAACCCTAACAAAAATGTTAAATTGTCTTAGAATTTACTTTGAAAGTCTTTTCTACTGACCATACTATTTTATTTTGGTGATAATTAATGCTCTAAACAATAATAATACAATGAATAATAACAATAAATAATACCTTGGATTCTGTAACTTTTTTATAGTAATTACACCCATTATGTGTGGGGGGAGAGAATCTTAGGCATTGTGATGAAAAACGACAGAAGAAGATGTCCAATTAAAATCAGAAAATATTAAGTTTTTTCCTGTCTCTACTGCACATTTTCAAAAATCTGTGTTGTTCAGCAACACAGTAAGATAAGGTTGCGCTTTAAATTCATCCAAATTGTTTGCAAAGCCAGTTATTAGAACATACCAAAAAACCTACATTTCTGTATGCATTTGTTTTCCTTTTCCCATGATGGAACTTTTATATTTATTAAAAAAAAATAATTTCCAATCCTATTTTTGCAGTAGGTCCTCTTAAGATTTGTCATTGATTTTTCATTTCTGAGCTGGTTATAAAGAGGTACATATTTATATATGTGTGTGTGTATATATAAATGTTTTTAGTAATATATTCATCACACTTCTGTGCAAGACCTAGCATTTGAAAGTACAATTTGTCACACTCACTCAAATTAGATTTATAAACTCTTATCAGCCTGACAAAAGAAATATAATACTTACTTTAAGTTAAATGGAAGTTTCACTTAAAAAAGATAGTGGATTCCTTATTATACAGTAAATGTTCTTTTTTACAACCTTTAAGCAATGCAAATTCTGAGTAGTGTAAGTCTTATATGCCTTTTTAATCTTCTTATTTTTCCTAGTGTGCAGTTAGTTATGTTATTAATTATACCAAGTGTATGTTCATGCTTGTTAGATTTACTGATCTATTTACACATTTAGGTTGGTGAATATAAATTTATTATTAACAAATAAATATTTAATATTTTCAAATGTAAATTGACTGAATAACATAGCATTGTTCTTTTGTGGTTTTATAGGAACTAGCCACAATGAAACAGATTCTAATTAGTCTACATGGTAAACACTACGAACAAAATTTACATCACGTTGATGTAAAAAGTGCAACGGCAAAAAACAAATCAAACCCTTCAGTAAAAGTGCTGCCAGAACACGAAGATGGGAATGTGTTTACACCCAAGCCAACGCTATTTGTAAGTACTATGATAACAGTAAGTGTCATAAGCTTTATTGGTAATTCTCCTCACTTCTTAAAATGAAAAATGTGGCTTCATCCTTCAAGGAGCTGTATCATTAATTCACCTGAATACTTGCTGCTCTTTATGGGAATGGTCAATGCTAAGGAGATAAATTGTGGTTTATAGTGTTATTTAGCTATTTGGAATTTCTACATCTTAAATTTACAGTGAGATAGATTTTTTTTATTATTAAATCAAAATGAATTTAAATTAAATTACATTTTTTATTGTGTTATAATATTTCAATATTAAGAGCAGTTAGCAAAATTTTAATAGCTGAAGGAATCCATAAATTATGTGTACAATTTTAAATTTCCCCTGATCATGTCTGAGGTGAGTGTGTGTGTATGTACATAGAGAGAAAGGAGCAGAAGTGAGGAAATTGATGTATTTGTGTATACTTATACATATATTTATTTATATTAATGTGTATATATATTTTTTTTTTTTTTAATACATGCCCAGTATTGAGATCACTTCTGTTACTATGGATGCATGATATTGTAAAACCATGTTTTATTTCATTAGAAACTAAATACTTGGATTTAAATCCTTCAAGTTTCCTACTTTGGACTTAGCACCTCTAGTATTTGAAAGCTTCAAGAAAATCATTTAGAAGTTTGTGACTGTCCATATAAACTGATACATTTAAAGAGGCCCAAGTTGCAATGCTGAATCAAAAAACAAATCATGGTACCTATTTACACTTGAAACTACTTTTCTTTAGGGTAGACTGTATCCACGCTGCATAGCATATATGCTATTTTGAGTCAGACATCTTTTTTTTTTCCCCTTTTTTTTAACGTAGTGGAGATTTTAAAATTCAGTGTCTTCAACAATAAGAGGTTTGTATTGCAGCACATCACATACCTGGGTTTATAATACAAAATGTAGGAAATTAGTGCATCTCTTGAATGTGTTGTTGACAGCGTTTGGGCATCTTAGGAATTCAAAATTTTCTTAGAGACAAACCATACGTATACCCAGTGTAGTCTCATCCACTATCCTTTCAGTAGTATTGAATCATAGTGCCCAAATGTCATCTTTGAAGGAGCTGTTCATTGCTTTTACATTTAGAAACTGTGACCCATTTATCTTTGAAAAATTCTAGGCTTTTCAGACTTTTGAGCAAGGAACTGAAAATGGGCAGACGACAAGGTTTCTTCTTAGATGAGAAAAGAAGTAGTGCTTTGAAAATCCTGCTAATTAGGTCAATTTCTAGAATTTCAAAAGCGTGCACAAGTAGAGCAGTTTTTTTTGGTTTTTTTATATCTGAAATCTTCAAAATGAATGAAAGATGGAGATTAAAATGTGATGAGAACTCCCACTTAAAAGGCCATCTGAGTAAAACTGATTTTTAAATTGAATGGTTATTAAGTCTTGGAGGAAAGAACAAACAGAGAGCAGACAGAAAATGGAGCTAGAAAGGGACAAGTTTAGGGACAACAGACCAAAGAGATAGTACTTACTAACACAAGGGATTATACCCAACCCTGAAAGCAGAATAATCCTTACCCTGTTCAACCCTCAGTTAGTTTTATTTCTCTATACAACCAACCACTGAATTTGCCACAAGAATGTTAATCGATCCTGACTGTATAGCAGTAACCCATAGGATCAGAGGGCAAGGCAAAGTTGCTCACAGATAATTCTCTGTGATTAAAATACTTTCTACACCATCAGAAAACCACTGAATTCTTTTATTTTTATTATAATAGTTTAAGGACCATGTCTCTGCATAGTGTTGGTCAGTTAAGCCAAACCCTAAGATCTCTTTTCTAAGTTCCATTCCTTTCTCGACAGGGAAAGTCAGACAGTATTTCAAATGAAACCTATTTGTGGCATAATTGATGCATGTTTTCATTGTGACTGACATTTTGAAACAAATAATTTAATTATAATTGTATAATCTTTTTAAAACCCAGAAATAGGGAGGTTTAAGTACAGATGTGTTTTAGTAGTAAGTTCAAATGCATAGTCTTGTTTTCAATTTGTTTGCATTTAAGCAAAGAACACAATCACTGTAAACTACATAGGAAGGAAAGAGACTTCAGTGTAGACTGTGTGCTTTTCTTCTGACTTTCACTATCTTACCATTTAAATGTTCTTTATTTTACAGACAAATAAGGAGGCACCTGTATGGCACAAGAAACTGCAGAAGAAAACATCACCATAGCGTTTTTCGAGAAATTATTCAAAATACTCCTCTGGGGAGCTTTTATTTGAAGAAAGTTATTTTCACCACAATGTTGCTCATTCTACCATAAAAGCAAACAACTGTTTTAACTGTTCTTTTATGCCTGTCAAATGATCTTGTGTGTCATAAAATAATTCTTAGATCCATCCTTTAAAGAAAATGTGTGGAAATGATGCATGAAATGGTTTTACTAACATATATTTGATTTTTTTAAAAATATAAATAAACACTAGCATATTGTACACTTTTATAGTTTGGGCACCTAAAAGATGTGTTATTCAGAATGTTCAAATTAATGCATGTTTCAACTTTTTTATATTGTTTTTCTTGGCCTCTGTGTTTCATGCCACATTCCTTGCAACTATTCTGGCTCATAGAAACTTTTAAAATATACACAAGTTAGCATCCAACTACATGCTACTTTCTATGAACGAAATTCATGTCAGGTGGAAAAAATATTCTTACCAAACATGATTTTTGCAGTTTGTCATTTGATCTCATCTGTTCTGCCAAGCGAGTATTTAAAATATTCTTTTTAAAAGGCAATAGAATAACATCTTAATTATCAGTACTGATCCTTAATGGGCTAGAGACACTTGCTTTAGTGTAGTTACATCAGTGTAATAATAAAAATAGAGCCATTGTGTGTGAGTACTGCAGCGTGTAATAGTGAAATGGATAATTTATCGTATTTACTTGTATGAAAATAAGTCACACAAGAACACAGTCTACTTACTTCACACTAACATCTATTTAGACGATAGAAAAGGTGTCTAACATTTTAAAGCATTTTTGACTAAATATAGTACATTTCTGTACATAACATAAAAATAGATTATATTATTTGGGTGTATACTGAAAATACTGCTCAGATTTCATTAGAGGAACCTCCTTTTTCTTAACCTCAATTTTCCATGACTATCTTTTCAACTGATTGATTGTTCTTAGCTAGGCATAAACCATAATTATTTACTAAATACTACTGAGCTATATTGAGCGTGTGATTCCTAGATACACTTTTCTTCCTCTTCCGAATAGCATTTTAAAGCACAGCAATAGTTTGTCTGCTCCAGGTAAGCTTCAGTTTCTTCTTTTTTTTCTTTTTTTTTTTCTAATTCTGAGAGATTGAGGTAAAATGCTAGGAATTGCACATCACAGGCTTTAAATTATTAAGTTGAATTCTGTGAGTGAGGAAAGCCAGGTGTAATATCTTTTATTATCTCTACAGAGAAAATATCTTTTATTAGGCTAACTAGTGTTCACTGAGGAAAAAATAGACAAACCTTGGGCTCACAAACCTATCTGTACAGACGTTCCTGGATAAACTTTTGTTTCCTGATGTCTAGGATTTTATCTAACTTCTATTTTTAGGTGAATAGAATCATTAACTTCTCTGTCATGTGAAACAGTTCCCATATGCAGATACTAATTGTAGCAGATATTTTACATGACTCACATGCCCAGTCCCTAGTTTAACTTCCTGTGCTATTCTGTTTGTCTGTTATCACCTAATAATCAATAAATTTTATTATCTTGAAGGGCTGGTTTAGGCAAAGCTAGATTCTTAAGTATTCACAATTTGTTCTCCCATTGTATCCTTATAGAAGAACTGGTGAGATGCGGATCATGAGGCAGATGGAAAATTGGCTGACACACCAAGCTCATGGAAATGTGATCAGCAATGCAAAGACCAACTGGCAACTCACAAATAGTAGCACCTTTTGGCAAGTTCATAGGCAATAAGAAGTTTGGGGAAATAGACTGTACACTGGAGGGCAGAGTCTTGGAAGGACCTCAACAAGCTGGAAACTGGGTCAGCAAGAACCTTACGAGGTTCAGCAAAAGCAGCTGAGGTCTCACATCTAGGATGTAGCAACCCATAAGCTAGTACTGGCTGGAAAGTAGCTTAGCAGAAACAGCCATCAAGGTACTAGTGGACAACAAACTGAACATGAGTCAGCAGTGTGCTAGCCAGCTGCATTCTGGGTAGTATTAAGAACAGGATAGCCAGCAGATGGAGAGAAGTGATCCTTCCTTTCTGTGTGGTTCATGGGAGAGCACATCAGTACTGCTGCATCTGTTTTTGGATTTGTTCAGGATAGACATTGACATATTGAAGTGAGTCCAGCAGAGATTCACCAAGATGATCAGAGACTGGAGCACCTGATATAAAAGGGAGGCCAAAAGAACTGGACTTGTTCAACCTTAAGATTAGAGGGCTTGGTGGAGAAACATGCTGCAATCTCCAACCACCAAATGGGATGGTAGAGAGGCAACAAAGCCAGACTCCTATCAGAGGTTGCACAGCAATAGAATAAAAGGCAATGGACACAAGATATAGCACTAGAAAACTCAATTAGCTATTATGAACAATGTTTTTATTGAGTAGTCAAATACTGGAACAGGTTGCTCAGACAGGTGATGGAATCTTTATCCTCAGAGATCTTCAAAACTCACCTGGTCAGTATTTTGAGCAAGCTGGTATAATTTGACCTGATTTTGAGATAGACTGGATGACTGATTTTCCTAATTCCTGTCCAACATTAATTACTCTATGGTAATATTTCTAAATAAGTTAATATAGTGGCATTCATTTACTTCTTACCATCCAAAAGACACAAAGTGTTTAATTCTTCCATGGAAATACAATATACAAGCACATTTTGATACTTCCAGAATGACTTGTGTGTAGCACATTTCCATGTCCTCTAGGCAGACTCATTCTCTAGAAAGGTCCAAACATTTGGCTGATCTGTGATGAAATTTTGCTGACATTTAAACAGTTCTTCAGATGACAAAGTGACGTGTTCTGGAAATTTGTGGGTTTTTTTAGAAAATTAACAAGGTCCATCTTTAACTTTGCAAAAATAAAAGTAGTTTGTTAGTGTATGCTGATAGCACATTACAAGCACATAGTTCTTGTAATCCATTTAGTCCCTGTGTAAATGTCTTCAGTATCTAATTTTTTTTAATCTTGAAGACTGTATTTTTCCTGTGTCTCCTCAATAGACTCCAAGGGTATAATTAATTGTCTAGGAGGAGATCTTCTAAGCTTTTCATGTGAAAGCTAGAATGTCACCTAAATACAACTATTCAATTGTGAAATGCCCTACAGCAAAAATTAACAAACCTTTTTGCACGTCAGTAATGAAAAGGTTCAGTTGCATTACCTGTACAGCATTTTACTGATGTTCTTTCTCACAAACATCTGTCAGATGAATTATTCCAAAATTCATCTTCATGGTCTTTGCATTCTCCCATTGTAGTAAACCTTGTGTCAACGACAGACGAGTCAAAAATGACCATGAGAATTTTTTAAGGGTAGTCATGCATGGAAGCAACTTGTGACTGAAGTGTCCAACCCATATAATCATCTTCAGTTCCTCTTTTCAAACCAAAGGGAGGAACAAGAAAAATCTCTACCCACTATTACATTTCTTGGTATGTAAACCTGGTGTTACTTAAGTGGTAAGTTTCGTAAGATATGAGTTGAACAGGAAAGAAGGAAGGACATTTGCTTTAGAGCAGGTTAGGATGTTTTTGTCTCTTGGGGGAGGGTTAGCAGTATAATTGCTTCCTCACCTTTCTGTCCCTTGCTAGAAGCAAAGAAGCTCTAGCACTTCAAGAAAATTCCTTATTTGAGGAAAAAATTTAAAACATCAAATTGCCTTTTTTTTCTGTGTTTTGTTGTTGTTGTGTTTTGTTTTGTTTTGTTTAATAAGGACCTACATTTTAAAGGCTTGTTGCTGAACCCTGTGGTCATACTTCACTGAAATTGTAGTTTCTAAATATTTTCTGTATAAAGATACAGAGTCTTCCTGCCCTTCAAGACTTCCTTACAAAACCATGATGAAACCTTGTGAAAGAAGAACAACTGTAAATTCAAATACTAGTTGTCTAGTATTTGTTCAGTATCTCTGAGATATAATTTGCTAGCCCTACTTCAGCTGTCATTTTCTGTTTCAGTTATTATTTTGTATGGTACTTTTTTACAGGGGAAAAGAAAAAAAAAAAAAAAAGGAACATCAACTCTGCTAAGCTTCTGACATCTGCAGGATGGTCAGGTGGAATTCTTTTGCTCGTGGTAGGCATTCATCAGCTTCCTGGCCTTTGGAAGATGACTTTCTAAAAGCAAATTATTATCTTTTGAAGAAGTGTCGATGTTACCATATACATGTGTCTCAGTCCTCAGCCTGTTGCACATTTACATGAAAACAGCTTTATACACAACAGTTTGAGTCTGTAACAACCTGTCACCTTTCAGGGTTGCTCTTATTAGGGAGGTCTACAGAGGAAAGAATTTATCTCTCTGTTAACATTACATTTAACAGAACACTTAACCAGACTTTTTACTGAGTCAAAGAAATGTATCCCTGGTATTTTCTTATACCAAAGGATACCGAAAATCTATATTCATTCTTGACCTTTGAAAATGAAACAAGTATCCCTTGAAGATCAAGTTTTGCTTAGTGTCTTTGGGCAATATTATCCCCTTCTTAAATTCCTAGGATTCATTGGGAACTCTTGACCTTTGAAATGTGTACTTCCATAGCTTAACTAAGGCAGTTACACTCGGAGTATTTCAGGCTGAAGCGGGGCAGCAATCAGCAGCAGTACAAGGTGCTAACTCTTGGGGGACAGCATCCCTAGCGGAAATGGGCAGTACTTGGGAATTATGGAGGAGTGATGAGTATTGCATAAGCTTCGGGCAGAAGTAGATGCAGCTCTTGACAGAAGCTAGACCCTCTGCAGCTCTTTAAGCCCTCTGCTGACAGCAGAAGAACCATCAAGAACCATCAGCTTTGTTCCACAGAATCCATTTTGCAGAGTTCCCTGGAATTTTTTCTCATTGATAAATTTTCCGTAACAGTAAATAATAATTTTTTTTTTTGAGAGAGACTCCCTATGACATTGAAGCTGGGTTCAAGTAAATACTGAATTTTAATCAGCTTACCCTTTAAAGGATGAAAGGGACCCCAAAAAATGAGCACATTTTATTTCTGTGAAAGCGGGAAATGGCAGTAGTATTAAATGCAGAAAGTTGGGATCAGTCATGAAATAGCTTTTACTCAGAAACTTACATGTTTTTGTAGACTGTGTGCCCTTTTGAAGATACTACAGAAATAACCACTGTAAAAGAGAATGCTGCATTGATTGAAGCAATAGAATCAACTTTGTTTGACCATGAATAATTGAAGCCTTTGTGTTAATGCTTCTTTTAAGGAGTAGTGGATCAGTAAATGTAACTTAATTGCAGGAAAAGTCTTATGGATGGAATTTATGACTGTATTTCAATGAAAGTCTTTTCATTTTTCCTTTTGGTTAAATAGAAGAAGGATTACTTGGATTATTCATTGTTGCAGCTGAAACTGTTAGCAATTCCCAGTGTTCCTCTTTATCATAATTTTAGAGATACGTACTGCAGCATGCAATACTTTCTTTTTGCTTTCTTATTCTGTTCTTTAGAAGAATTTGTGCATCATTTTTGTATATAGCCTTGCAATGTAGTGCTTGACTTTGACTGGAGAGTTGTCATCTTGAATGTATATGTGGATTTTAAACAGGATTGTTGCTAAAGTGCAGTGGTCATTTCTGAAAGACTAAGAAATACTCGCACCTATTTTTCTCAGAGACCTCAGGAGAGGGTCATTTCTGTGCCAAATCTTTTTTATGCACCCCATTGCTACTGTAGTGCCACATATAGAGGAGACTTGTCACTACGTTTCACAGGCCTCTGGTTTCCAAGCACACAGCTGCCAGTGCCAGCGGAGCTGTGTAAACAGAGATTCACAAGCTGTCATCCAAAGCTATGTGTAAAACGTTGACACAAAAATTAGTATCACTCATCTCTGTGATGCTGTAGAAAGTGTAGGCAAGGAAAAAAAAAATACTATGTTTTGGTGCAGTCTATTGTCACCTTTTCATTCTTGGGGCTTAAATTACTTCAGGATATAAATAGAATTATAGCGACTCTTTTTCTTGGATATTGAAAAGGAAACATGCTGCAAGTCCTTCTTTATAGACACTCATCAGAGATCTCTGTTCAGGTCTCAGGTACAGTTCAGACAACTCTTAAGAGATCATTAGGCACTACTTCTTGCACATTTATCCTTAGTTTACTAATTTAAATACTAAGTCCCCAAAATCCACTCAGTATTTGTAAGTAAAGGAGTACGTGCCTGAAAGTAATGACTAGCAGTAAAGGGACTAATATGTCAGTGACTTGAGCCTTACTGAATTACCACATTCTTTGTCATTTTGTGTCATTTCTTCCATTATTGCAGTAATTAACTTTGCAGAATTGCATTTGTTCCATTCAGCGGGGAATGGAGAACAATAACAGTATTTACCAACAGCAGGAGGGAGCTTACCTTTCTTTCTCAACCCTGTAAAATCTCTGCAGGCTAATCTCAATGCACAGCTAGGGTGCCCTCCTACACAATGGTGACTGTCTGAAACCTCCCTTAGGGAAACCTAAGGGAGCTGATTAGATCTGCTGTCAATGAACACCAAATGCCCGGTCCTATGAAATATAGTGGGTTTTCATTCAGACCTGCCATTTCAAATCCATGCAGGCTGAAACCTTTGTCAAACAGTTTTACACCATTATAGCAATTCTGAGATAGCTGAATGACTCAAAACCAAGTACAGAGCATTTTCAGTACATTCAGCTCTTGAAATTATTAAGAAGCAAACTACATAAATTGTTACTTTTCCAGATGCAGTAACATCAAGAATTTTGATCGTTCACTTTTATTCTTTTGTATTTATAAACTGAAATAATATATATAAAAACATGCTCATTTTTAAAATGCATGTGTTGAATTATTTAAGTATAATTATATTTAATACAAAACAAAATATTTTTCTATGGCGTTCAGGGTGCTTTTGGTCATGAATTAGTCTTGGCTTATCTCTTGAAATTCATTTTATTTTAAAATATAATGGTTACTGTCCTGCATCATCTTTGTTGGCTTGTCTGATCTACTGTCAGATTCATGACAGGTAGTACAAATTCCCCATGGGCCAACAGTGGACAGCACTGGCATTAAATAATTTGGATGAGAGTCCTAATTTTAATTAGAATATACAGCAACTTTAATATGCAAGCTTTCAGATTCACTGCATGGTTCTGGAAATAGGAATGGCATGTCCACCTTCTCAGCTCTATGTTTTATTATTCTTTCATGTAAGAGATTTTCTGGGTTTTTTTTCTCTATCACTTCCTATTTCTGAAAACAAAGATGTAACTGTATGGTTCTTAAAACTCTCCTTTGGTGCCACTTAGCCATGGAGGTACCAAAATACAAACATTCCAGCATTCTCAGTGATCACCTAGACCTGTCCTAAGTTGTGGCAATACTAGGTCCTGCTTCTACTTAGAGAGATGACAGTACCCAAAGTGCTTTACTCTCTATGAAAATACCAGTTGTTTGGTGTGGTAATAAGTGTGATCCTGAACATGCATTTATTGGACCAGAAACTGGAGCCCAGTGTGAACAGGACTGGGAAGGCTATTGGCTTCACAGTGCTCTATAGTCATTATACTGTTTCCATGAGAAATTACGTTATTGTCTTCTTCAAGTGGTAGGTAGGATTGAATCAGATCAAACCCCTTGAGTGTTCACAGCAGTTAACTCTTGGCAAGGTAATGATGGGAGAATTTCTAAGGAAAGGAGTGACCCTCAGGCCCGTCAGCATTGGGAAGAAATGGCCAAGACAAAATTCAGAGCTTCTGGTCTATTAGGTTGAAGCAACTTCAACGGGCTACATAAAGCTCCTAAGTTCTGACAGCATAATGAATTTAATATATGTCTCTTCTTCATTTTATCATGTTTACTTTAAAAATACTGGTTTTCCACTTCTTAATTATCCCATTTTTAAGCACCTAACTTCAGGAAACAACAGGTAATCTTGAACAAATCCTAGAGACTATAGATACCATGACTACTTCAACACAACTTGCCAAAGGTTAGCACTTGCCTTTCACTTTTTATGTTGCCAATAACAGCAGATTTAGTCCAATGAAGCAAATTATGGGGCCACAGCGTTTGATAGGGGATGGATATTTAAAAATATAATGCATTAAGATTTAACAAAGTATTTGTAAAAGGGACTTCCTTAAGTTCCATAATTCAGTGTGAACAGGCAACTTCTTTGGCTATTTGCCCATTGCTTAGCTTCCCATGAGCACTGTTTTCACTCCTGCATTCAGAGGGAATCAGGCATTGCATTACACTCTCCATCAGTATGGTATTTTTGAAAGAATCATTGACATGAGACTAGTTTAGTGGCACCACATTATCCCTGGAATAAAGAACACAGAAAGGGTTTTTTGTTCTTCTTAAATTAGATACCAGGAAAAGCTATTGCCACTGCTTCAGACTATAAGTAATGTCACCTGGATTGCAAGTGATGCAATGCTTCATTGCAAAATGCTTCTGCTGATAGAACAGTGGACCAAGCCAGTCTAACCTACTGTGATTAATAATTATATCATAGGAGAATTTCACTGTGTTCAAATAATTGTTTTAATGTAAGATTTAAAATAACAGGGATGGATGCTGATGTGATATTGATAAAGACAGTTTGTGCATTTGCGACCTGCTCTATTCACATGGTCAGGCAATGCTAACATGAAGCCAAAAGAAAAGAGTTACCATCCTCTTTGTCCCTTCCACATTTACTTCTTTCCCTTTTCAGTGAAGTCATATCTGAATACAAAACTTTAAATTTGAAAAATGTTACTGCTTCATGGTATAACACTTTAAAATACCTATAATGAGATTTTATTTCTCTCTTGGTCCTGCCAAAATAACGCGTTTTAATATTAGTTTGTTTCTCCTGTGCAATAAAATATGGGGTTTATTTTTCCCTCCACAGGTTGCAGGTATCTTATGGCAATTTGTACCCAATACTGCGTGCTGGATTTAAGAATTGCACAGAAGAAAATGTTCTAATCACTAAAAAAAGCTTTAGATTTTCTTGCTCTATTAAGTTACCTATATGCAATATAGGGAGAAAGAAGCCTTGTTTTGTTAAAAGATTGGATCAACTTTTCCTCTCCTTTATCTTATTTATATCTTTGAAGCATTACAGGGATTAAAACGTGTTGTTAAAGTCTTGCTTCATCCAACTTGCCACATGAGTTGCGAGTCTGTGCGTAAGCAGGCTCTGTAGCTTAACTAAGCATGTTGTGAACCGGTCAGGTAAATGCATTTGAAATGGGCTACAACTCATGACCTGCAGTTTTCCATACCGTAACACAATAGACATAGACCAAGACTTCATTCAGTCACCCAGCAACAAGAATATTTGGGAATCAAATGTGAACATTGCGATATATAAATATTTTTTTATCTAGAGCTGCTCTAATTTATATATGTGTGTAGATATATATATATATAGATAGATAGATATAGATATAGATAGATATAGATATAGATATAGATATATAGATATAGATTTATATTTATATTTATATTTATATAAAATTAAAATGAAAAATAAGCTTTTGGTTGGCCTCTTGATCTGAGAATAAACTTTTTTTTTAAGAAGTTTTTCATTATTCCTTTTCAAAATATGTTTTTTAAAAAAAATAAATGTTAGTATAATACAAGTGAAAACTAGCTAAACTGGTTGTAACAGATGATTACCATTTAAATCTCTCTTTTTGGAAAACAATATCTTTAATTACCTGAACAAATGAATATCCTCACAATAAGTGTAGAATAAAGCTGGGTGGAATATTTTACTGAATATTACGTTGCATATTTTTTCCAGCATGTTTTGTAGAAAATAATGTTAACACTTGAAGCTGCAAGTCCCAATATCCTAACAAAGTGTTTTGTGGGTTTCTCACTGAAAAAAAATTACTTCCTTCTGTTGATCAAGCTTTAAGTACTTTCAGAAAGGCAGAAAATAATGAAGGGGGAAAACCCAACACTGTATTAATTGTTTGACTATGTCATGTATTATTTAACATAATCTACTATTTGATGTATGCCTGAGAACTGAAACTAAAAGCATTCTTAAAAACTTTGAATGCATCTGCAGCTCATGGGAATAATACAGTTGGCTACACTAAGGGGAAATCTGTAATACTGTCCTATGTCATTCAACATTTACCTTCTGTAGCATTTGATTTGTTGTTTTTTCAATAGACATCTTACTTACTTCTTTAAGAGGGACCTTTCTGTGTTCCATTGTTTCAGTGTTGGCAAATCAGTAATTTCCTGACTGCACCTTGCCTAAGTAAATGAAACTAGACAAATTGTGTGAAGAAATTTGCTTCCTTGATAGGAGGAGTTCATCATGAGGCAAACTGAAACTATGAAGGGGGATGCAGCGGTGCCTTTTAATTACAGTGCACGATGAGAAATACAGATAGTTCTCCATCTGCCAAGATGAATATTCTCACCAACTCCATAAGCCCCAATGTGAACAGGAGATAGGATGCATGTGCAGCCAGCCACATTTCATCAAGGCTGATCAGCTTTCTCATAGTGGAGGACAGGAGACTAAGAGGTTGGTGGTGTTTGGTTTATTCAGCTTAGTCAACTTGTGATGGCAACTAAATGCAGCAGATGTTCTGAGGAGTTTTGAGATTCACTTTTGAGTCCAAATACATTCTTTGTCTTCTGGAGTTTTAAACATTCTCTTCACACAATCACATTCCTCTCCTATGATGTGACTAGGATGAAAAATCAAGTACACCTTCAGAAGCTGTTATGGGAAGCACCTTTCAAACTCCTGACTCACCCTTCTTACTGCAGCCTGAGGTAGGTTTTTGTCTTTGTTGTCATCCCTCCTGACAAAGTGATATTCGTTATTCCTCTCACTTACTGAAAGATGTTTAATGTGTCGTCAGTGGAGGTCAAACCTCAATCTTGAGGCAGATCCATACAAAATCAGTATTTGCTATTGACACATTTTTTTATTACTTGCTCTTTCCCAAGCCTCCTTTTTTTTTTTAAAAAAAAAAAAAAAGTCAATCAAGCTTCCAGAATATGTTGAATAAGATAATGGCTATCTGAGTTCTTACCCTTATCTATCATTAAGCAAGACGGAATAGTCTTGTAATTTCAATATCCTCCAATGACAGAAAATTTCCTTTTGCTACCACAGCAGCTATTTCCAATAGTAGAAGGGCTGGTTCCTCCCTATGTTTTTTTTTTTTTCCTTTTTGTCTCCAGAGACACACAGTTTAGATAGACAGGAGATACTACCTAATTCTTTGTGCTCCTTTGGGAGGTCATTTGGACAGGTCATGGAACTGAGGTGTGCAACAGAAAAAATTAACAACAAAACCACATAAAACCACAGTTCACTTAAACTGAGAACTCTGAGCTATGGTGCACATGGCATTAGTGCTCTGTAAGCTGCACGGAGTGATTCTCAAATACTAACAAAAAAGATCCATCAGAACATATACGATAATCCTCAAGCAATCTCAGTTTGAGAAACTGGTCAAAATTGTCCAGATTTAACTCCAGCTATTCAACATTCAACCACAGTAAGTAGGTCTTTATCTGATAGCTCAAAGCATCCATTCACAAGAGTTTTGAGGCATCTATATTGCACAAATGTTTTAAGCATGTACTGAAAAGGTCCTTCTGAACAGCTGTCAGTATGTGAGGTTGTGTTCATGCACTATTAGGACTCCTCAAGAGGTAATTAAGAAAAGCGAGCCTACTGGTAATCAGTTTTAATTCATTATACAAGGGTTTTATTTCTACTGAGGGGGAAAAAAAAAAACCAAACCAAAAAAACCCACCAAAAAAACCACAAGGGCCATAAGAAGGAATGACTCAAAAGTGCATTCTTAAATAAACACCTCCGTTTACTGCATGGTCAGTGAAGAATTCAGGCCTTTAGAGGGAAATACTGTCTGCAGACATCTAGAGGCCTAGCTCTCTCCACTGACCGTTTCGGGAGACACTAGAAGTGTGAGCGCGGGCTCAGACGTGTCAGAGAGTGGATTTCAGCCCCCCCGCCCCGAACTGTGAATGCCAAAAAACATGGAGCATTTCACTAAAACACCCTTACCAGTCCTAAGTTGCAGCGTAGAAGTTCTATGTGAGGTTCACTTGGTTTGGCATCTAAGATTTACATCCTTAGCCATGTGGCTAATTAGCCATTTTTAAAGCAAGAATCTCATATAGATTTAGACTGGAAGATCTGTAGTTTAGAAACATCCATTGTGCCAATAAATACAGCAATTTGTTGTTTCACTAGACAGATTTCCTGCCTTCATATTTATTTTTCCTTCATGCTTTATCTCCTGAATAAATCGTTTCCATTTAAAAAAAAGGTAAACGGCTCATTGAAAAAAATCCTGTGACAACCTTACACACCAACTCAGCAATATTTAGTTTGAAAATTGTTAAGACTTGTCAATTAGGAANTGTGTTCAAGGCCAGATTGGATGAGGCCTTGAGTAACCTGTACTAGTGGGAGGTGTCCCTGCCTATGGCAGGGGGTTGGAACTAGATGATCCTTGAGGTCCCTTCCAACCTTACTATTCTATGATTCTATGATTCTATGATTCTAAAGTGTTGAGCTGAATCAAGTTATATACTTTATAAAAATGCATTTTGTGTAACGCTGATCTTTTGTGACCAACTTTATTTGAAGGTCTTGTTTTTTCATAAGCATATACTGAGTGGCAATTATTTTACTATCTTTCTCTTTTAATAAATCCCCACATTGACTATTCACATTAAGCTGCTTAAATTAGTGTCACGATACACATTTATAATTACCTGTATAATTTAATTTATGTTTTCTTCTAAGTATGTTTTTTAACTCTAGCTTTCTTAACAGCCTTCTGGAACACGTCTAATATTCTAACAATTACTGAGTATTAATCCTGAAAGCTCATTGACCAGGTCTTTTAAAATTCTTGGTGTGAAGTTATCCAGACATACTCCTCTAACACCATTAATAGTAGCTGGTTTAATATGCTCTTGAATTACTGTTGAAATGGAAAATATTCAGTCATTATATGATACAAATACTTTTCCCACTCTTTTCCCACATACAGCACAGGAATACTTAGCATGTTTTTTCTCCTTGCTTATCAACGCTTCTGCGTATTTTATCTAAAAAGAGCTAATTGTTAGAGTTCTTAATACATTTCATGGCCTTTTTTTTTAGATGTTCTTTTCAATACGGGTCATTGACTTCTCAGGCATCTTTCTTCCTCCATATTATTTTTCCATAATCACTGCCATCAAAGTTATATTTGCTGTTACTAGTAACTTCTTTTCCCAGCTGTTGGGTATCTATAATTATAACTGCTTTACAGATTGCCCTCCAAAGAGGCAGAAGGAAAGAGGCCGTTCTTTTGAGGAAAACTTATTTTGTTTTGACTAGCTTCTGGGGGTTGTACTCACCTCACTCAGGCTCTGCTTCCTTATTTGCTGGTTACTACTTAAGCTACTATTTATTTCAGTTTTGTCTAATTAGCCCTTTTAAGTAACTGAATCTTTTTTGTTTCAGTTCTTTCTGCTGATTACATACAGTATGAGTATGTAATCATTTAGGGATGCCCACCAAAAGCTTCCCTTTCTTTGACCAGTTATCAGATCTGAGTATTCTAAACTTGTCTAGTGCAGTATTCCCCTATGCCAGATGCAAGATTGTTTGAGTAGAAAAACTACTGCTTTTTTTAGAAATTGGGAATACATTAGTGCCAGTAGCCTGAGCTCTTACTGCTTCACTACTAAGGGCATAGCGACATGACACACTGAAATTTAGGTTCCTACCCTTGCTCTGAATAGTTCAAGTACCAGAGGGAACATAGTGACACAGGATCATTAGCTTCTCTGGGTAGGCAAAGTGGTCTGTCAGTGTTTCTGAAGTGCTCCCAGTACGGCAGTAAGCAGCACGTTACATCCTGCACATGTTAGGCTCTAAAGACCTCAAGATCTTTTTTCTGCACATTACAGGCAGTTGATTAAGAAGCTGATCCGTTCTTCCCTTGCTTGCAAGAACACAGCATAAGAGGTGAAGGGTTTTTTTTCTGACCACATCCTTTAATTATTTTTGCTCTTAACATCAGGATTTAGTTCCAAATGAGTATTTGCTGTCCTACCTCATTATGCTCCCAGGGATTGTTAAACAAGTAGCATGTCATTGCTTTGATGCTTTCCTTGCTTGTCCAGCCAGACCATTCTCCCTGCCATGACCAAGTCTGTAAAGGCTCTATCTCCCAACTGGTGGATCAGTACTTCACAAACCCCAAACCAGTCTACATTACTTCTCTAATCAGGAGATTTCAGACAAAAGTATGTCACTTTTACAGTTAGCATTTGTTAACAAATTTTCAGCATAAACACTCTGAAGCTAAAAATACTTTCTTCGGCAGTAAAGAATGTGGGTTTGCCTCATATATTCAAGCAGTTAAACCTCAGCATAAGACCACTCATTGCTAACAAATGCTGTCAGCAGCATTTGTTTTTATACAGTGGGCAGCCTCTGTGTTGCATGAGGGAGGCAGAAGAAAAGAGTGGTGATATCTCCCACCAAACTTCCAAGTGACAAGCAAACCACCTTTCCAAAATCCATGAATCTTATTTTCTAAGAACACATTTTAATTAATCTTGTGTAATTGCCCCCATGTACAGATTTCCATCTGCACTAATAGTACATAAATAATTAAATTACATACTTAAGGAGCATGATGTTGTAGTTTCTGGCCCTACAACAAGTCAGAGCTGAGCAGCTGTATGACAACAGATGAAAATACAGGAAATACTCATCTCCTTAAGCTGAGTCAGTGACCTGTTGTTCTCAAAAAGGCTGTTAATAAACAGCCTCCAGTTCAGATATATGTTAGACCTATAGAGATAACAAAATAGGACTGGAAACAATAAAAGATTTTTCTGTACTTCCTTCTTCTCACATGGGTTGAAAATGTTTGAAATGTGCCTGAAACTGAGAAATGCGAGACTGTTAACTAAAGTTATTAAGATTCCTTCAAATCTGTGTGAAGACTGGGTTTAGCTACTGAGTAAGATGTCTTGTTTCCTTTCAGACAGGTTGATGATTCTTAATCCAAGAATTCAAGTAATGAGCAGTTGAAGTTTCCATCTTGAAGCATCTGTTCCACCAAGTCAGCACTGGCCTTGATAAATAGCAAATCCGACTGATGCATGCAAGTGCATACACACATGCTTCAGTTAAACTTGAGGTAACGTACTTGAACAGATCTCTGCATAGGCAGATTTATATAATTAATCTGTAATTAGGCTTTATACACTGCAGACTGACTCATGTTAAAACACAGAAAATGCAGACATGGTAGGTTCTTTACCTGTTGCTGGGAAAAAAAAAAAAAGAATTGAGAGGTTAGTTGTGGGTAAGTTTACATACCTTCATTTAGTTGTCACAAACCTTCACTGCTATTCTAACTTACTCATCTTATAGTGAAATAAAAATATGTTTAGCTAAAGGATAAAATCAAGCCACAAATACAACTGTATCTGGGTGCTTTTAGTAATGTTAGCAAACTTCAAATAAAACTTTAAAAGCTTGGCCTCATTTTTAACTGCAATACAGAAGCTTGTGTACATCACTCATTTTATAAAGTCTGCACTAGGCCTTGCAGTGGTGACTCTCTCTTGGCCTCCAGCATAAAGGAATTGTTTGGTTTGCAGTTTTTATAACTTTATATTCTAAAAGTCCCTTAAATCCAGTCACTGCTGAGGAGGCTTCAACCTGCTATGATATGCCAATTCAATTCCAGTAACAAGAAATGACAGGCTGAGTGAGGGACTGCACTAGGAACAGGAAGGTTTTACACAGCTGTCCTAGGATGCATAGGCAAGATGGCAAAATAATAACTCACGTTCTGTACATGCTTCACAACACAGCTTTGTCCAAGACAAACTAGAGGTATTCTGACAGGAAGACTTTGCACACCAGAGCAGAAAGGTGGAACTGGATGACTCTTGAAATGTTAAGAGGAGAAAGAAGTCAAGATTAAGTGTATTTTTACTCAAAATGTCAGGCTGAGCTAATTAGGCAGTGCTATTTGTTATTTCTGGAAGAATATAGTTTTGGCTGTAAGGTCCATCACAGTATTTTTGGTAAAGTTAAATGAAAAATGGAAACTGGGCTTGCTTTTGCATAAGCAAAGGGAACACCTCCTTAAGCTAATCATGAAATGGCAACAGCCAAGTCTATGGCAACAGCAGTAGGCTATCGTTTCATGATTTTGCCATGTTCACTTTAACAGAAAGTCATCCTGCTACATTCCTCGCTGTGGTGGTGCTGTATTATATAGCACAAATGGCATTCACAAAACCTGTCATAAGTTAAGAAGGTATCTCATGGAGAGTGCAATTCTGTTTTCAGTGGGAAGTTAGTGTGAGATCATTCAGGCTCTTAAAAGTCAAAAAATAAGGAGAATCGTTTCTTCTCTCGGGAAGATGGAGTCTTATGGGTGGCCAATCAGACGGCTACTGATTCTGGAGGAAGAAAGCTTATTTCCACTTCCCTAGTAAGTTTACATGAAAAAATGAAGTGGGTATTCACTGACTCAGAACAGGCCTCTCAATGTCCTGAAAACTCCTGAGATCATTATGAGGCATCTTCCTATGGCTTCAACTTTGGCTCAGTTCAGCTGAGATCCTCTGGATTCCCTCACCTCATTATTTTGAAACAACTTGTCTGTATCTTTCCACTCCTTCCCTACCCCTCCAAACAATGCATGTGCAAGGTCCTGATAAACTCTGGTCATTCTCCCTACCAGGACGGTGCAACCTAAGTACCTAAATACCTTCCCTAAGAGGCATGTCAGGCAGAGATGATGGGTTAGGAAAGCAGAGAGCCTGTCTCCATCCCATCTCTCCTCCCACCCATCTTGAACTCCTTTGCTCTCAACCCCTCTCCCACAAGGCAATGCTGTGCTCCACCACTGCCAAGCTTGAACTGCCTGAGATTTGACATTTGTTCTTGTTTTCTCCTGTCTCCCCTAATGGTTATAGCACTACTAAGCAAAGAGGAATGCACAGAACAAGGGAGTTCAAAGTAATTGAGTCTACATTCATTCAGAAAACCTGGATCCTTGCCCGCTCAGAACCTGCAGCATTTACATAGTTTCAGAAAGTTTAACCCTTTTTAATTGAACCTGGTAATGCTCTTTCAAGCACAGAGTGTTGTGCTTTTCTTATCAGTGACCAAACACACTGAAAGATGGCTCACGCATTATCTAGCTGTAGCTGCTTGCCACTTGGTGTTTTATTTCTCCTTTATTGCTCTGGTGGGACAGTAACTAAAGACCTTGAGTTGTCCTTTTTATAGGACAGGGAACTGTGCTGCAAAGGACTGATCACTTAGCAAAACCTGTGAACACACCTGCTGAAACTCTTATTTACACAAACAGAACTGTACTGAGTTTAAAAGAACTTACTCTCAATTTTCTGCAGTAAATTTGTCTGTTAAGATGTAAGCTCACTTCTAACTTGGTCTGCAAAACCAATGAAGAAACAAAAATGTTCCAAAATTACTACACCTGTAAACTCTTTTTTTCTTGTCAATTAATTCTGAACAAACTCTCATTTCAATTTCATTTAGTAGCTGTTAGGTGCCAGCTTATTACTGACCTTATAAATAAAAACTTTTGTTAAAACTTCTTTGTTCAGAGAAAAGGAAAAATCTAATAACAATGGGAATTCTTAAAATATACTATTGTTTTTTGTTTTTTTTCCTGAATCTGAACATGCTTTTAGATTATCTGTAAACTAAATAATGTGGCACTTCATAGGTCAACAAAGAAGTGAACCTGAGCAAGAACAAGAGCTGATCTGACTTGCCTGTTTGATTGTTAGTCACAGTAGAAATGCTAAAATAAAAATTTTTTTTAAAAAAATCACCCTCTAAAAATTTAATAGTCTTCATCCATCTTCCATTGACTGTTGCTTGGAAAAAGATCGTAGAACCTGGCCCACCATTAGCACAAAAACATGGTGATGAGAATGGATTTATTTACCTGCAGTTCAGACCTAATTATATCCCTTTGAAAAAAGATTAAAACACATTCAGAGTTACTTCTGAAAATATTTTAGTATACACAGAACTGCACTCAACAATACCATTCTAATTAAGCTGCCAAAGCATTTGCCAGAGCAAATGTACATATTTATAAATGTATGTATATAAAATAAGGCAAAACAAAAAAACAATTCTGAAATTATCTGTTTATCATTCATTTAATCAGATGGAGGTAAAACATATAATTAAAGTATGCAAGTCTTAGAAACATTTCAGTTACTACAGCTATACAATTTACATAAATGTCTGAAATGTCTTACTAATATAGCTCTATATTGTGTCTGATCTCAAAGACTTGCAGCCAAATTAATTTCCAGACAGCATAGTGCAGTATTACTAGTTTTGCATTTTTAATGCTGTTGCAGAGCAGTTTACGTTTCAGAGGGACTAAAACATAGTTCAAAGCCTAACTGGTTTGAAATAGGGTACATGGAGGGCATTCCTAATACAGATTTATGTGAAGGACATTCACACAAAACCAAAACATGATTTTAAAATCGGTTGGTTAAAACACCTGTTTCTAGGCTAGAATGGGGAAAGAAATGCCAACAATGAGTCTTTGGAAAAGGACAATGTATTTGCATACTGTATAAATGTCAATACGTGTTAGTGTCAAATGGAAATTAGCCTGCACGGCTTTAAATGCTATGCTGACGAGAGCAGCCGGATCTGCGTTAGTAATAGCAAGCTTCAAGCGGCTATGTATTGCTAAACAGTTTGTGTAAAGAAATGTTATGCTGAACTCTTTCCTGGTTCTGTAATTAGCTCTCTGCATGGAGGCTCTGAGACATCGTCCTCACCATGGACTGAAAGGTGAAGGACAGGAGGTCCAGGTTGACGAGAAGAATGCTTTACCATGTTGAAAAAAATAAAGCCTTGTCTACAAATGATAGAAGATAAATGCAGGGAAGGAAAAGGATGCCGACATTTCCACAAATTGGAGGAGCACACGGTTGGCAGGGCCAGAAGAATGGTGGAAAGTCAAAAGAGTTTTTTCCAGGGCTCCACTACATACTGTACTTTTCCCATGTGACACGAGCAGTTTGGTGTTGCACAAAAGGACAGCGTCCCTCCTTTTTCTCCTCCTTCAGTGAAACATGCAGGAGCTTAGCTCACCATCCTATGTCTACAGGGAAATAGCTTTGTGTTGAAACCACACCTCGAAGCAAGTAAATAGAAACTTGCCTCATCTGAAAGGAGGGAAGAAGAGACAATTGTCGCTCTCCCTCTTTTCCTTTCCTCTTCTTCCTTCTATTTCTGTAACAGCATTTTCACAGTGTATGGTGGAGATGTACATTGCAGCGCTGAAATTTATTACCAGCAGGTTTCGAGTACAAATTGCCTTCAGGACAAAAAATAATAAATTTGAATGACTGCCTTTAAAGCCCTTTTGAAGATGAAAGGTAGGAGAGATGGTTATTTTAGAATGCCTACATTAGCAGCTCTTCTTTAAAAGACTATAAATAATACTAAAGCACGAGAGAGGCCTCAGCAGGCCGCCGCACTTGTTGAAAACCCTCTTCCACTTTACTCCGAGCACCACACCGGGGGTCCCTGCCTGTACACCACAGCTCTGCCTGCACAGAGCCCTGCCTGCACACCACAGCCCCGCCGACGCGAAGCCCTGCCGGCACAGCGAAGCACGCCTGCAGCGACTGGACATTCACTCGGGGCGCTGGGCCGGCAACGCAACGCCGGGGGCAGCCCGTCTGCCGGCCGCCGGCTACAGCCCCTCTGGGATGAGGACCGGGACCGGGACCGGGACCGGGACCCGCACCCGAAAACTTCGCGCCACCTCCGACGCGCTCCCCGCGGCCGGGCACGTCGTGCCGGGGCAGGGCACGGCACGGCACGGCAGGCACGCCGCGGGGAGGAGCCGTCCGGGCTCCCCGTAGGCAGGGCAGCCCCGCAAAGCCAGCCCCCTACGCCGGGCTGGGTGGGGTGTAGGGGGGGGCTGGGGGTGGAGTAGGGTGAAATAGAGGCGGGCGTGTGTCACCGGGTAGATACTCGTGGCCAGGTACAGGCGGAGGCACTGACGACACCAGAGTGGATGCTGTCTGGGGCTCTTCAGGAGTGAGCGCCCGAGTAGCCACCGCCCGGCCGGAGCCGCCCGCGGGCCAGTCCCCCTACGCCAGGGCGGGTAACCCGTCCGCGCCGCACCCGCCGCACCCGCCGCCACCAGCCTGCCTCATGGCCACCAGGGTGCTGACCATGAGCGCCCGCCTGGGTCCCGTGCAGCAGCCCGAGGAGCCGGTGTTCGCCCAGCTCAAACCCGTACTGGGGGCCAGGGAGGCACCGATCTTCCCCGGGGACGACCTGAAGCAGCAGCAGCAGCCGCCGCCGCCTCAGCAGCAGCAGCAGCACCCGGCCGGCGGAGGAGGAGGCGGCGGCGCGACCCTGCCGGCGGAGGAAATGGTACAGGTAGGTGGCCGCCACCCTCCTCACAGTCCACCGGGCATCGCCCCGCTCCCGTGACGGTCCCGCCCGGGCAGCGAACGATAGCTGAGGAGCGGGCGGGCGGGACTGGGTGGGGCCGGGCTGCGGAGACGGGACAGCGATCCGGAGGTGCGAGGCTGAGGCTGCGGGGGGATGCGTTGTGCGAGTGGGAGCGGCCCTCGCCGTCTATCCCGCTAGTGCGGAGAGCTGTGGAGCGGGGAGAACTCCCCACCTTCCCGCTGGCGGAGCACGGTGGGGCGGCCCGAGGCGCGGCTGAGCTTGCCGGGTCTGAGGCGGAGCGCGGGCTCTCCGGCGGCTGACGGACCGTCCCGAGCGGCGGGGGGGCGAGCAGGGTTGCCGCCGCGGGTGTGTTGAAAGCTACAGCTGCTGCTTTTGCACTTGCCCGGCGGCAGAATTAGAGCGGCCGCCTGTCCTCTTCGCCCACGCAGGGAGTCATGTTCGGGGTGGGGGGGAGACACGACACACTGGGGAAGGGGGGACTTCCCGGGACTTTCTGCCTGTCCCAGGAGGCTGTTTGGGAGCGGATCCTCAGGGAAACAGCTGTAGGAGCTAAAAGCAGGAAAGCGCCGACCGCAGCCGGACTTAAGCCTGCGGACGTTGTTCTTTGGAGAGGCGACTTCCCGCGCACGCTGGGCCGTGGCGCCTCGGCAAGGCACTGGCCCTGCCTCTGCGCGGAGGAGCCACCCGCCGCCTGAGCCCCCAGGGGTCTGTGGGACCGGGGAGTCCCCCGTGCTGCCGCGTTTCCATTGCGTCTTCTCTAAGGAATAACTCACTCTCGTCTTCAAAGCGAGCTGCCCTCGGCTCGTAAACAAGAGCTGGAAAAAGTAGCCTGGCCCTGTCAGGGCAGATCCAGATCAAAGGCAGCATTGTTTGTTTGTGGTGTTTACCGGGGGTCTTTGAAGGAAGATCCTAAAATCCACTTTCGGGCAGAGTTGCTGTTTGTCAGCTGCTTTCCCTTGCGGGGTGCTAAACGGGTCTGGTATGAGCGTTCTCTTGACAGGGCAAGGGGGAATGTAGCATTTGCCCACTGGAGAGTGCGTGATAAATGTTTTGCCGATGACTGTACCAGTAATGTATCGGGCTCCAGCCACCCACGGATTCCCTCGCACCACTACTCTAGGAGAATGCTTTTCCAGTAATTAAAGAGCTCTCCTAGGATCGAGGCATGGCTAGGGACATGTTTATCACGCTATTAGCCAATGATACACTGCATAGGTTGTTTTTCTGAGTGTAGTCTCAGGGACACTACACCAAGGGTAGTCCGATGAAGTCAGCCTCTTTTCCTTTTATTCAGTATTATTTATAACTTTACACTTAAGTGTTCTGTTTCTAATGAGATACTTTTTTTTTTTCTTAAGCATAAAAAAATGTGGATATATATATATATATATATATATATACATTATTTGAAGTATTAGCATTCAAATAGCCAGCTGAGGATGTGGGTTTTAGAGTTAGCATTTCAAAGAGAAGCGGGTGAAACAGATAGGCAGTTGCCCTGCTTGAGCAGTGAATTCCAGAGCAGGAGATCTGCAGATTAGGCACAGTGCCTGTCATTTCTACGCCTTGCACTGTCTTGTAGACATAAAAGATGAAAAGTTTGTCGCATACGTAAACATTGGATCGATCTTAATGGCTACTCTTCCTGAACAGCTTGTGCCATGACTTTATCTCCTTGTCCTCGATGATGTTGATTAGCACACTGATTATAAAAGACAGATTTTCATTACCGTGAATGTTTATAACTTCCTCAGTAGGTAGCTTGTGGCTGGCTGAACAGTATTGCCTTTTATTTGCAAAGCTTCATGCGATGTGCATGCCGTCGTCTTTCTTAGTTAGTAACGAATCATGTAGATTATGGTCTATTTTGTTTTTGTAGACAAGATGTGAAATGGAGAAATACCTGACACCTCAGCTCCCACCCGTTCCCGTCATCCCCGAACATAAGAAGTACAGAAGAGACAGTGCCTCAGTTGTAGACCAGTTTTTCACTGACAGCGAAGGGTTGCCTTACAGCATCAACATGAACGTCTTCCTCCCCGACATTAGCCATCTGAGAACTGGCCTGTACAAATCCCAGCGACCCTGTGTAACCCACATCAAAACAGAACCGGTCACCATCTTCAGTCACCAGAGTGAAACTACTGCCCCTGCCCAGACTCAGGCCCTCCCCGAATTTACCAGCATCTTCAGCTCCCATCAAACTCCTGATGTGAACAACATCTTCATCAAGCAGGAGCTTCCTACACCAGATGTTCATCTTTCTGTCACACCCCAGCAAGGCCAGTTATATCAGCTCTTGAGCTCACCGGATTTAGATATGCCCAACACTACTACTCAGGCAGCTGTAATGGACCCCCTTAACAATGTATCCATGCCGTCTACCATGGCGGGCCTTAACACCCTCTCCTCAGCTGTTCCACAGACTGCAATGAAACAGTTTCAGGGCATCCCCTCTTGCACCTACACCATGCCGAACCAGTTTCTGCAGCAGCAGGCCACTTACTTCCCTCCTTCCCCTCCAAGTTCAGAGCCTGGAAGTCCAGACAGACAAGCAGAGATGCTACAGAATTTAACCCCTCCTCCATCTTATGCTGCAACTATAGCTTCCAAGCTGGCAATTCACAATCCAAATTTACCGGCGACTCTGCCTATAACCCCCCAGAACATGCAACCAGTCAGATATAACAGGAGAAGTAACCCAGATTTGGAGAAAAGACGTATCCACTACTGTGACTATCCTGGTAAGCAATCTGCTAGAAAATCCCAGCTCTTGCAACAAATTTTTTTTAAAATGTGAGTAATCTTGAATGGAGGCATAAGTGGTGTTCTTTAGCTGTAGTCTGAATCTAGGAAGAACCAAGTAACTCCTTGTCAAAGAAGAATTTATCTTCCTGTTTTATTTTGTATGGCACACATTCACATTCTTTAAATAATATATATCCTTCATGTAATTTGTAACTCTCTTAAACACCTGAACTCTATTTACCATGTTCTAAACCCTGTCGTCCATAGGAAAAAAACAAACAAAAAACAATGACCTTCTGCAAGTGAGTAAACCAGAATGACTGTGCAGCTCCTGCTCTCATTTTCCTGCTGCCTGTGATGGAGCAGAGGCTTGGTTTGTCTGATGTCCTGCAGCTCTGTTTGAATCTACTGGTGCCAGAAGTGTCATTTCAATTCCTGATAACCAAGGCCATGGCTCTATCTTCTCTGTTATGAACAGGGGATTCAACTGCCTGCATAAATCCATTAAAGCCAGCTCTGAAAATTGTCCAGATGGATTCCCTTCCAATCTCTCCTTCCCATATGCAGAAAGAGAACAGGGACCTTACTATTAATGATGCCTCCACATAGAATGTGGTCCCAAATGCAACATGCTTATGCCTGTCCGAATGCAGTGAGGAATTGCTGCTTGTGCTGCTCTCCCCCATTACCACGGAACACTTAGTGATGTATCACTGATTTGGTTTCTGTATGATAGTGAAAGAGGTATGCTTAGTTCTGAGTGTCATTGGCACAGAGTCTGGCTTGATCAAATCCTCTGGGAAATTAAAAAAAAATTAAGTCTCCCTCTGAGTTATGCCTTATTTAGCAGATGTTGCTGCACATAGCATTTTAGCAGCTGTGAGGCTATACCATGTTAGAAGGTGGTAAGTCTTCAAGGCAGATAGGAATTTTTCTCTTTTCTGTGTAAAGTAGCATATTCCTAGGAGCTTTCTATTTCAGATTTTACTCCTAACAAATGATGGTGCTAGAAGGTAGTAAGCTTTGTTTCCAGATAATACCCTAGCACCGAGTGAGGAAATGTAAATGTAACGTGGAGTGGTCACTGTTCTCCCCACTGAATTAACTCCCCTTTTTTTGTTTTGTTTCATTGTAGGCTGCACAAAAGTTTATACAAAGTCTTCTCACTTAAAAGCACACCTGAGAACTCACACAGGTATGTACTCTCACCCTCTCACTGTCTCTTGTTCACTGATGGCTTACATGTTTTCTGAGAAAGCAAGTATGCTTGATCCGCATCTACTCCCTCTTTTCTGTACAGTGGTGTGTTTTAGCATGGCAGTTAGGAAAAATGTAAGATCTGGGAAATGCAAAAAAAAATTGTATTTTATTCTTAATGCAGTTTTGTTAAGACTTTGTAATAAAGACCTCAAAAGAGCTAAGGATAAAACAGATGAAAACTTCTGTTTTCAATCTAAAATTCTATAAGATGTTAAAGAGATTTTCCCCCTAGAATAATAAATTAAGCATAATAAACATTCAAGATTTATCTAAATAGAATTTTCTGGTTTGGGGTTTCTCTTTGACCTGTTAGAATTATTTAATCTTAGAATTTTTCAGAAACATCATGAAAACTCCCAAGATATCTCCATTTTCTTTGTCCTCAAAATTAAATGTGTTTTTTAAGACAAGCGCATTTATGCCTTTTTTTTTTTTTAAGACGGAATTTAATTTTTTTTGTCAGTGAAAGACATTAAAACAGAGGAAACAAAAAGTGTCAGTGCATCACAATTTTTTGTATCCTGATCAAATTCTGCACGCAGTTGCAGAGAGAATCTCCATTCACGAGCCTGCGTGGAGTGGACCTGGGACGCTTGCTTGTGTGTGGGCGCAGAAGCAGTGCATGAAGCAGGCAGCATCTGGGAGGTGGAACCATCTTGGGTCCTCTTCCTAAGCGTTCACCTGCTAAGAGGGAAAGAGGAGGGAGGAAGACAGAGAGAAAAATGTAGCTCAACTAACAGGGTGCCTGAAACCATTTAGGACAGTTCTTTGCTGGAATCTTAACACAGAACTACTCATGCTAAATTGGTGAAAAGCACATGACTGATTTTGTGAAGAAATAAATGAAAGGGCTGTGACTCTTGTTTTTAAAACCGATTATGAACCCCAGCTCTTTTACGTGTGGAACTCTATTCTGAGCAAAACATGAGTCACAGTTCAAGCAACTCACTTTTTGAAGCAGGCTGCTGGTGCTACGACTGTGCTGTTCAATTACTGGAGTTTTCACCTCAGTTTAAACCAAAAGTTAAAAAAACACATAACATGAGCTATGATCTACCAAAATGTTTCACTATCTCTATGGAAACAAAGCCTTCTATTCAGCAGCTATTTTGAATGATTCGTTAGATTATTGTAAAAAACCTGAAATTTTGTTTTGATAAATGAAAGAGTTACCTGTTTTGCAGTTGCTGTAAAAAATTTAAAAGCAACTGTACAAAGGTCATTGCTTTACATTAGTAATAAACAAAACAAGAGCATGGTTAAAACTATTTTTGATATATATGTAATCACTCATTAGCAGTAAGCTTAGTAAGAAAGGAATATTTTAATGAGGCTGTAAATGTGAATGTCACAGTATAATCCCATTGCTCTTTAATAAATAATCTGTAAATTTAAGAGTGTGTGATTTCCACTTATGCACTTTCACCAACAACTGAATATTGGTTTTAAGTATCTTGCTTGCTATTATACTGTAACTAGGAAGAGAGATAAAAGCAAATCTTTAGTATAAAAAAAAAGAACATTACATAGTCAGCTTTTTTAAAGTACAACTTTGTTTTTTATAATCAATTTATACCTTTTTTTGTACCTTGAGTAGTAATGACTAGGATTTATAAAGTTAGTACTTGTGGGCATAGAAGTAAATGCCACTTCGTTAATATGTATTGTTTAGAGCCATTAATGTTTACTGTTGCCTTCACTTTTTTACCTATGGATATTTGACCTTAGAAATGTGGATAAATGTGCAAAGGTCAGAGGAGCTGATGTATTCATGGAAACAAGAATGTTGTTTTAGATAAAAATCTAGTGAACTTAAGCAGGTCTGTAATACAAAGGGTCTTCTGGGGAGGTGAATGAAAGGATAAACAGTCTAAAGCGTGCATTACATGCAAGAATGTGAGTCCCTGTACTGTTACCTGCGTTATTTCAGAGTTTACATTAGTTCAACTCTCTTGAATATTCACTTAGCACTTGAAGATTTCCATCACCGATTCTCATCTCTACCTTAAACATATGATTAAAATGTGTGTTAGGAGGGAGATCTCTGTCTTAACCAAATGCTGTAAATTGATGAAATGCTAAAGTAAATGTGCGCAAACTCAGGGATATCGGTGAAGTTAGGCAGCTCTCCCAGGAGTGCAGGAGAATCTTGCTGTTGATCTCCAAAGTAAAGAGCTTGATGCCGAGGGCAAAATTTGGGCGTGTGCTTCTGTGCATCCCATCCCCCAGAACTATGGATTCATACACCACTATTAAGCTTTGATTTTTTTTTTTTTAAATTTTTTTTAAAGGACTTTAGTGAAGCTTTACCTTCAAAGTCTAAAGCAAGTGTCACGTAATCCATTTTAATAAAGTTGTGTGTGATATTCTTTCAAATCCCTTCAGGGATAGCAGACCTGTTTATCTGGCTAAACCTGTTCTTTAGTAATCATGGACCACTGAAGTTGTTTTCTCCTTATTCTTAGTTTCTTAACAATACCTTTTAAAATTGGCTGCAGTCTCTCTCATCCCAACCAGTACCCGCCCTTCTCAGAAATCTGTCATCTTAAAATAAAAGAGCCTGCAGCAAAATTTGTCTGCCATTAAAAGTCAAGACAGACCTTATGGCTCTCCTTTTGTATTGGAAAATCTCACCCTTTTCACAGTATTTATTTAGCAGGCTTTCTTTTCTTAGAGGCTTTTACTGGGTTTAAATGTTCTTTGAGAACAAACCTAAGGGAAATGGTATTTTTGATAGGTGGAATGTAGGCTGTAGGGGTTTTTTTGTTTGTTTATTACAATTCAGTTAGATGAACGCACTGTTAGATTTTATAAATTACATTTCAGTAAAACTGTAAGAAATGGGCAGAAGGAACACACACCCCTTGCGTTTCTCTTCTTAGGTGTTCCCAAGGTGTTTACCTTACATCAAGTCAGGCGGCATAAACTGATACGGCTATTCTGGTTTAATGCAATTACACTGAACTCTTGCTGTTGATTAGGAATCCAGTATTCATGTACAGAGCTAAGCAAGTTTAAGTATTTGTACCACTCACTGAAGCAGGCACGTTTTTCTTTCTCTAGGTTTAGTGTTTGTTAGTGTTTGCAAATTATGGACTAAATTTTAGTTGTTGTCAAAGTGGTAGCCCCTATATTGATCATGATTCAAATGCTATGAAGGTAACAGGGCCTTTTGAATCCATCTCTGTGCAGTTCTGAAGCAGATGTCTGGTACATTTTAATAGTTTAAAACTCTTCAGTGCAGTATCTTCTCTCAATACTCATTGGCCCTGAAACAGGTAAATTGTTTTTCGGTATGCTAAAGTACCTGTTGGAATATCTCTCAAAACAGATTAGATTTTTTTACATTTTGAAGCTGAGATCTTCTTTTAAAATAACTGTACCTGTTAGTCTGGGAACAGTTTTTTTTCCATAACTGGCATTGTGCAACTGCGATATATAATGGGGGAGGGGGTTATGTGTTTGTTGTAGGCTGTCCAGCTGTAAAACCACCTTAAGTCTCTGTCGTTATACCTATATATCCAACTTGAAAAACATGCCAAATATCAGTGAAAAGAAGTTTCTTGTGTATTGTGGGTAAACTTCATTTGCTTCCTTTTCTGGCATCTAGTATATGCTCATTTATCAAGTAATCCTTTAGAAACAGCAGACCTCTAACTTCTCCTGTTAGATTTCTTTGTATATTGAAGCTTCAGGCTGTGGAAGTTGAGCCTTCAATATGCAGGCGTCTGAAATACCCTACCTGTACCCTCTCTCTCATGCTGCAGAAGAGCTGCTGGCTCCAGGGTGGGGTGGAGTTTTGAACATATCAAGGCATACACATTGAGGACATTTTCCAGCTGCATGTTGGTTTTCAGTATACAGAGTCTTTGTACAGGCATGTTCTCTGGTCACATGATGAGCTTGCCATTAATAGTTTCTAGCATTAAGTGCAGAACTATTTCATCTCTATCTATAGATCTAGCTTGTATTTGGTGATGGGAAGTGGAAGCCGAGATAACTCAAGAGAAATGGCATTTCTCTAAATGAGATGCACTCAAAATACTTCCACCGTCCCTAGTTATTTCAAATGTTTATGTAGGCATGGGACAGCTGCTGACTTGTGCTGTTCCTCAAGGTGTTAAAACGTTTTATTTTATTTTAGATCACTGCCTCAGTAGATCCAGAATTAGGCTCTGGTGGTCATCAGCATTAGAACCAGTTGTGTGCAATAGATTTTAGCAGTCCGTAGGACTTGGCACTCTGAGTTTACCATAGCTGTGTACAGATGCTTGTTAAAACTGGTACCAAATAGAACTGGCAGGAAATTGAGGACACCCATTGTTCAGAAAGAAAAAGAAATGGTAGTTGGACTCTTGCTGGAAAAATTACTCTTTGCAAAATTGTGTATTGGCTTAAATCACCCTGAGGCTTGGGTGAGGGACTTCACTCATGGTGTCCGAGAGGGGAATGGAGACCCTAAAAGACTCTGCCTTGCTCATGGTCGCAGTTTTCTGTGTATGTAGCAAACCTCATCCTGGAAAAATCTTTGCATGAAAATAGCTATTTAAGTAATGTCTCTGTTCAGATTTTTCTTCTTTAACCTGTTAGATGAGTCAGTTGCAGAGATTATACTTTATGGAGTTGTCAGTAAATGGCATCATTGATAGAGACAATAAGCAAAAATGGAGAAGAGTTAAATAAAAGTGTTGACAAAGTGCATTAAAGTGCAGTGTTGCAAGCCTACTGGAGAATATGTTGGTATCTTTTATTTATGAATTCTGCTAAATCCATTAGTTGCCTTTGTGAGAAATGGAAGTACATTATTTTCCTGTGCAAACCACAATTTAAGGGAAAATAATGTGTTTTGGGTTTTTTTTCCCAAACACTTTGTGAGTGATTACAGACCTTGGTATTAATTGATCTCTAGTCATACCTAATTCTTTATCTGTAATCATAACCTAAAGGAGGTATGTTTGAATGTGTTGCTAAAAGAGGGTGAAATCTCTGCAATGTAAACTTAAAATTTAATGAAATATTACTGGTCATTCATATCAGCATCCCGCACACAGTTTTTAAGAATCAGGACTTAAATTCCAAGGTGTCAGGTGAATGGTACTTCTGTTAGATTTTAGATACTGACAAGAAAAACCTAGTATTTTCTTTTTGATTAAAAGCCTAGAAAGTCCCTCTAAGCATGAAAGCTTAAAAAACTGTTGTTTCTGTCAATTGCTCCCTGAGAGGATTAAACTTCAGTTCCAGGATATTTGATTCCCGATAAGGAAACTGTTGACCTGAGAGACTGGCTTTAAATATAGTTTATTTTGAGACTGCCCTACATAGGCTAATATAGGCCCAAGATTCACAGCAATTGCCAGTGATTAAAACTTTCCATTATTTGATTAGACATTCTTTTATGTAATTAATTTCTGAGACTGACTGGAACG
The DNA here is from genome assembly GCA_013396675.1 of Eubucco bourcierii. NCBI lineage: Eukaryota > Metazoa > Chordata > Aves > Piciformes > Ramphastidae > Eubucco > Eubucco bourcierii. The sequence goes on along the minus strand of VWZE01007525.1, from coordinate 1,014,314 downwards.
ATTGACTCCTGGTTCCAGGGTAGTGTGTTGTTTGTTGTTTGTTAGATGACCTGCACCTCCCATTGGTGAAAGATTAAAAACATTTAAGCAATGTCCTAGTTTAGTCTGAGTATCTTGGTAGCAACATTCCTGTCTTGTCAGGCTGCATTATTTATATTCAGTGATCTCTAACAACTCTGATTAGGGACATATTAAAACCTTTGATTTTGGCAAGTGTACAGTGCTTCACTTTGAGTTAAAATAGCTTTAATGTATTGCATTCAATTTTTTTTTGGTGTATGTTTGTGTGTGTGTGCATACAGTAGATGGAATCTGGAAGTCTACAGTACATGTTTAATAAATTCCATTTTAAGAGCAGTTCTTATCTGACTGTACAAGAGCCAGTGTTATTGATGTGGGAGCTGAAGAGCTGTTCTTGCACCACAGGCATAGATGAGGAAACGTGTTCTTCAGCACAGGACATGTAGACACAGCCTTGCACCCCAGATGGCATGGATTTTTTATAAACTTACTTAAAAAAAATTCCTTTCCACTTTGTTTGCATATCTCTTTAAAGAGAGACCACCTCTGTTAAGACAGAATGTTACACCACAAAAAAAATAAACCATTGCATAGACCAGTCAAGATTCCCCAGTAATCCTTGAACTGTGTTAGACAATGCTTGGCAAAATAAGAGTACTTCAGGCGCTGGTGGAAGCTCTGAGAAGCTAATGCCTTTTGCACTTCTGTAGTCAGAATGTGAATGCTGCACAACTCTTTTGACCATCCTTGCTGCCTACCACTCAGTTCTGGTTTTTCCTCTTTGTGCTTTTATTAGAAAGATCAAGTACCATTTGACTGATCAGTGATCAGACAGGACATGCAATAGCTCTCTGTTAGAGGATTCCTTAAAATGCTGTTTCATTGTAAAGTAGTTTTTAATGGTCACACTCTTACTATACAAAGCAGAGACTATATCACGTTATAATATGCAGCACGTGTTATGCTTTCATATCACTGTTGGACTAGATGTCAAGTACTACATTTATTTTGTCACTCACGAAATACACTGGACATACTGTGTGTGCTGTCAGCCCTCTGATCCATCTCCATTTCAGAAAAATGGAGATTTCAGTGCACTAAAGAGCTTTTAAATACTTGAGAAAGTTTTTGACATTTCAGGTTTCTGCCCTTTCTCCGTGAAAACCACAAACTTTTATTGAAAAAGGGCAAAACCCCAACCAACAAGCTGCTTTTAATGATGACTAAATGGCAGGAGGAAGGACTAATATTAGGTAAATGTTGGGAGCTAAAAACTTCTTTTGAATGTGTGCAGACATACACCCAAGCGGCTACTTTTAGTTCCAGTCAGCCTGGAAGAGACCAGGGTTTAAAATTTAACTGTGATGCTAGGAACTAGAGGAAAGCTATTGGAAACAAACTAAAACAGGAAAAAAAAAATCATATTTCACTTGTTCATATTTCTTCTAAGTATTTGAGATTATACCGTGTTATGGAACTAAGAGAACTCATATTAAGGTGTGAAAAGTAGAAAAGTCGGTGCACCAGAAAACTTGGAGATTCCAACACCATTCTCTATAATTACTTGTTTTCAAACTGGATATAATATAGGTTATGTGCATAGCATGCAATTATGATCCAGAAACTTCTGCTTTGTCTACCACCTTTTTATCTCACCTAGCTGAATTTTTTTTTTTTAAGGACAAACAGTTCTGCTAGAAGTGATTCCATCATAAACAAAAATAATATTAAAATGATGGAAATAAGAAGGGTGAGGGTGTCTATACTTTTATACGCTTATGAACTGTAAGTAGATGTTGTCTTTCTGCAGACTTTATTATGCATACTGCTTTTTCTTCCTAAAGGAAATTCCAAACTTGCCGCTCTGACAGAAATCTCTGATAGGAAATAGGAGAAGTTGCAGGCGTTGGCTGGTGTAATACCTGTATTTGGATTTCTGCATACCAATAGAGTTACCTAACTTTAGTTTTGAAAATCCAGCACTTGCTGTTTGCAGCTTTATATTTAAAGAAAGCCATCCTAGAAGTGAATTACAGAAATAAAGCCACACAACCCTTTGGTGAAGTAAGGAAGCTTATTTTCTTGTTAATGGAGAAATTCATCACTAATGGAGTTTTTCAGTAACTTATTTTTTCCAAACAGAAAGATATCTTGAACAGGGCTGCATTTTGAATATAGAGTGTCTTCAAAATGACTGTCACCCCCTCACACTGTACCTTACCCAAATGAAATCGGCCATGATGGTCACTGCCAGTGGCTATAATTAATGTTTAAAAAAAAAGGTGCATTTTGACATGGCTAAATCTCAGGAAAATAAATCAAAAGGAAATGAGTCAACACAGTGTGCCTCACTGGTCCAGGCCATTCTCTTGTGGTATCACGAGGATCTTGAACCTGGGGATCTACCTTAGGATAATTTATCTGTTGAAGTGGCTGATTAGGTTAGCACGTTATATGTGGATAGCCAGAGATCTTCTTGACATTCTTGCAATTTCCCAACACTGTATTTTTATTTTATTTTAACAGATAAGACACATTGCAAGTAAACGAAGTTTCCTTTCAGGCCAAACTTCCTTATCTCTTGATAGGTACTTTCTGTAAAAGAGCTTCCAAACTAAACATTAGGGCTTAAAAATGTTTGTGCTCAAGTACAAGTCTGTTTCTCATGCTCCACAAGTGGAGAATGGATACATATTATCAGCTCAAGAACTTAAAAATATATTTTGTGATGTATAAGCCTAGCAAAATATTTTAAATCAGTGATACTGGAAGGACGTTATGCAGAAATCCAATTAAACTTATGAAATCCCTATCCTGTTGAAGTATAATTTAAAGGAAAGCAGTTCTGTTTCCCAGAAGTGCTGTGTATAATATTTCTGGCTTGGGAAGAAAGGATTGGAGTGTGCTATTTGGCTGGAAATCGGTACCAGCTTCCTCCATGGTGTTTTAGTTGAACAGTGTTGACATTCTAACAAATCCCATGGAAGCTCCCCTGAAGTGGAGGAGTTAGCTGTTTTCTTACTTTTACAGTGAAATATCTGTTTGATACTGCGATCGTGTTCCAGTAACCAAGTCATGCCGCCTTCATATTTGATGACCAGTGGCATTCTTGGTTTAACACTCTATAGAAGCCCTAAATTGCTGGAGGAAAACCAAATATTTCTGAAACTTTACAGCTACTGTATTTCTCACAATCATGAAAGTAAGCAAATCTTACATTACTATGTAGCCAATGAAAACAGTGGATAGAGGGTTCAGTGTCCCTTGTTGTGTATACCTGCTTTTTAAAAAAAATAAATCTTCAACCCCAGATTTCTCATCGCTTTTAAGTCTGTGTTGGAGACGAGTAGGATCACTTCAGAAAATATGTAACATGAGGCTCTTTCCCCCTTGCCACAGGATCTTAAACCAAATTCTTATTTCTGCTAAATGACAAAAAGTGTGTATTTAGGTTGAGAGAGGGAAAATACTACCAGCTACTTGTCTTTCTGCTTTCTTCAAAGCAGTGGAAATAATCTCCACCTTCTTTTTCTTGCCCCCCTTCCTCCTTGCCCAAAAGGAAAACATTTGAAATTGATTCAGTTCTTAAATAGAACTTTCCAACGGAAACTAGCATTACAAACATAGATATTCAGTATTTTACCCCTAGGATTTATTCAAAATAATCCAGACCTCTATACTGGCGCTAAAAATATATTTTCCAGTTCTCACTGTTGGCCAAAGCAGGGGTTAAAAGCAGCATTCTGGCTTTAATTTCCAGTACATAAAAGTAACACTGTTAAAACAATCTGTATAAGGCACCAGCTCATTCCCCTGCGTGCGTCTCCTGAGTGCTGCTCAGTTTAGCTCAGGTCTACAGAAGTCCCTGGGTGATGAGGAGGAGCAGTGCTGTTCTGGATGGCACTGCCTGGTTTTCCTGTGAGCAGTGCTGTTGACCAGGAGGATTTGTGGTTATGGCAGATGGTGAGGTGAGTGTGACAGTGTGTTAAGTTTCTACATAGTGTCGCTGGGAAGTTAGCCCCCCCTGGAGTTTTAATAGAGGAGGATCTGACCACTGAACAGCTTCCATTGAGTTGAAAGCTGTGCGCACATGTCAAAGGAACAAAATTCACTAATGCCCTAACTCAGTATAAACATTCTTATCACCTGCTGGTTTTACTTGTGAATTAGAAAAAGATTTTAACAGGGGTCAGCAGTTTTGTTTGGACTCAGACAGGGTCAGGTATCACCTACACAGGACAACTTTGAAATTGCTTTTTTGGTACACTGTAGTCCAACATGTGGTAAGGTTGTTCATAATGCCTCCTTGATGCCAAGGCTGGAAACTGTGGTTTTAATCTGGTCTCCATTCCAGTCCAGTCTATTCTTAAGCTTTTGTTCCATTAGGGTTTTGTCATCTCTCTTCTTCCTCATATAATTCTGCAAACTGGGTAAGCAAGCATTTGCAGTATATAGAGGCCTAACCCTATGGTCTCTCCAGGAAGTTGGAGTGAGAGGATGACAAAACTGGGAGTTTAGCATCTAGTATAATATGGCAGTTTTAAGTGAAGGCTTTTAAAGAAGACTTTGAAGGCAGTACAGGAGAAAAGGAGAAAGAAAGGAAGAAAAAAACCCAAACCCAACAACAAAAAATAAATACACTGGCTGTAACTTGAGGTGTTTTGAATGCGTTATTAATGCTTTGGTTCAACCCCTGTGTGTGCTCATGTGTTTTCACACAGAGTAGTCACAGAAGATCTCCCTGATGCCATGCCTGTGGATCAGCAACATGGCCTTATACAGACTTCATAAATAACGCAGTTTGAATGCATTGAGGATGATGTGGATAGTGTGAAAGATCCCTTGCTAAATAGAGACCTTTACTGTAGTTCTGTCTTGAAGATCAAATGTGTTGTCCTGACTGGCTTCTCTGGTGCTAGAAAAGCTTTACATATTGGGTTTAAATGAAATCTGTATTTTAATCTGCTGTAATCTACTGTGTATATATTGCATGGAGCAAGAGAGTCCTCTATGATTTGTGGTCTTTGGTCAGCATCAGACAGAGTAATTTCACCTATGACAGAAATTTATAATGATTTATGTTCTGATTTGCCATCCACCAAGTAATTTTGAATTCTGTGAGAGGTGATCCTGAGCTATGAGTTTGTTTTCCGTAAAAGATTATATGTTTCCATTGCAATTTCAGTGAGTCCCAGTCACTGTTTATGCAAAGAGGTGGTTGTTTGGTACAGTGGCTAGTTTTTCTTGTAGAGATCTGTTTCTGGTTATGACTGTGCTGCGAACGTGAAGTCATGTGCCCATTGTGAGCAAAGGTCTGATTCAGCTCAGCAATAGACAGAAAGTTGCTAGTTTGTTGATCTAGCAGTAGAAACTTCCAGACAAAATTAATTTCTTAATTTCATCTGACTAATAAATTAGCATCTCTGCAGTAATGTTTTGGAGTTTCTCAAATGGCACTCTCTGCATAACTGGTGCAGAACAAACAGTCTGGTTGCAGAATACCAGCTTCTGTCTTTCTTCTGTGCCCTCATGTGATGGTGAAACAGGGAAAAAGCAAGAGTCACTCCACAGTGCTGTAGGACTGAGCTTATGTGGATAAAGTTCTGAGAGCAATGGAGACAGAGTAGATCTGTAAGATGTGTTGGAGGGGACTTGTTGGAGAGCACAGTCTTGTTCTGTTTCTGCTCCATATGAAGCTACTGCTGAGTGTTTTGATAATTTCAGTTTTATTTCTTTTCTTGCCAAATGGGTCAAATTAATATAAAGGATATAGATAGCAATCCATTCTGCCAACTGAAAGATATTTTTGTCAACCAATATCAAGCAAGAGACTATGAATAAGCATCTCAGCCTCTTTATTTACGTGATGCTTGATTGTGTGGTGACATCATGTCCATTCCATTTTCTGAGCAGTTGTATGTACATGTGTAAAGTTTTGGTTTCACAGATAAGTCATCTTCACTTTGTGGCTTCATTATTTCTCCCATTTCAACAAACACCTACAAATTAAAATCATGCTTAAAATACTCTGCTTATGGTTCTGCATTGGATGAATGGAATTACTTTAGTTGCCTGGACTGGTATGTTCAAAGTTGATACTGGGTACTGGGTACTTCAAAAGTTGCATTTAGCACTGCTGTAACACAGCAAGTTTTTAGACACTGTGCCCCCGCTATATCAGTAGACAGCAAGCACTTGCCACCTCTAAAATGTGACTATTTGAGCACCTGATTATAGACATTTGCTTCTGAAAATGGGTGCTTCTAGGTACTTCCTCCTATATATAGTTGGTACAAACAAGGATACCACAAGTTTTGATTGCCCCTGATTTTAGAAAATGTTATTATCCTCATTGTGTTTGTAACACACTGTGCCCCTTTCTTCACACATCAGAAGCTCTCGAACAGATCTGTGCACTACAAAGAATCTTCATAGAAATCTTCCTTCCTGTTTCAGACCTCTTAAAAAAAACTCTGCATAACTTCACTTCATTTTATCCATTTTTGAAAGGTGCAAGCTAAGTAACAAACTAGGCCAGACTGTCACATGAAATGGCCTTTTTTCCTACTCCCGTTCATGCTGAGATGAGTGTAAGGGAGCATATTTCAATCTCATGTCGTTTTTTTACCTCTGTGCATTTCTGTACTGTAGCTATCTCCAACTTGTGTGTTTCAAAGTTTCTTACATTTTGCTGAGATATTAAATCACAGATTCCAGAGTAAAATTTGCTGAAAAAATCATTTGGGTTGTTATTTTGGGGCCTGTTGAACAGAACAGTGATTAATTAGGAAACATTGGCTCCTGTTTTGTCTTTTATTTCTCCTTTAAATTGAGAAGCATTGCCATTCAATGTGATCTTGAATCAGATTTCTCCCAAAGAGTGACAGCTGACAGTCTCATTTCTCTGTGCTGTCTTTCAGGTGAGAAGCCATACAAGTGCACGTGGGAAGGCTGTGACTGGAGGTTCGCTCGCTCAGATGAATTAACACGCCACTACAGGAAGCACACGGGGGCAAAGCCGTTCCAGTGCGCTGTCTGCAACCGCAGCTTCTCACGTTCTGACCACCTGGCTCTCCACATGAAGAGGCATCAGAACTAAAAGCTGGACTTGTCTTTGAGGCTGTTTTGTGTCTATGCAATTTCCTATTGACTCTCGGTGTACAACTAAAATTAAATTTTTGAGTATGGGTTATCCATTTACAGGAGCTCTCAAAAGAAACTGGAAATGTATATTTTGTATATTTATGCAGAAAAAGGGAAGACACTGTATAACAATACCAGAGTGTGCAGTCATTTGTTTGCTCTCATGATGTATATGGCTTTAGTCGGCAGGTTTCATCTCTTTACAAGTATTACGTCTTGACACATTGCAGCTTCATACTTTTTTTTTTCTCTTGCGGTGTTTTGACCAAAGCACTGTCATTATTGTGACAATGTTTAGTAAATTAATTAATGAGAGGCTGCAGATGAATGAACTCAGTGGAACAGCCATGAATGGTAACCTGTCAGGTTTTTACTGGACATACTTAGTACTTGTGGGGTTGTTTTTATTTTTAATGTTAAGTCATTCTGTAGAGATAAAGTACATAGAAAAATTCATGAACAGCCATAGAACAAAACGTTTTGTTCTGTATGTTGCATGTTTGCTATGACAAAGATTTTGTAAATATGCAAATCAGCTTTTTAGGTTTAATACAGATGTTTTCTAAGAATTGTCTGGAAAAAAACCAGTTGTTTTACATGTGATAACACGGCACATTTACAGAAAAAAAGTTCTTTAAATACCTCTCAAAACAGTACCAACTTAGCTTCATTTTTCTTAAGAGAAATAAGCTAAGCATTCAGATGTTTTATACCTGTTAACTCAAACGGTATGCACTGAATATTCAAAGCAGGATTTAGCTTTCAAATTGCTTAAAAGGGCAAAAAGTGTAGAATGAACTGTAAAGTCAATGTTGGAAGCCTCGGTAACAGGGATAGTTACAGTGAACACAGAATGTTAAACCTCTTACTATAAGCTAAACTTGGTATCACTTTAAAAAGAAGGATTTAGGATGCAGTTTTTATATACAGACACGTTAAACTGGTTCAGCGCCAGTATGATCTAGTTTATGTGGATGTGGCATGTAATTTACTGGAATGTAAAGGATACAGTAATTTTGTTTAGAATTACAGTGCAGTTTAGTTAATCCACTGTTCAGATTGACACACACAGGGGAAAATTAAATGCTGACAAAGGTAGCTGAAACTCCACTGTAGTCAATGAAGTGGTGCCCTTTTATGTGAACATTGACTTTGATCCACCATGTTCCGCCTTGAAATAATTGATGAAGGGCCAAAGATGAGGTTAGACCATGTAGAATTTGGCCAGACAACAGGAGAAAACCAAACAAGCCTAGTAAGTGTCTGGACTTCACAAGCCGTAACATTAAGCTGTCAACCAAAGGCTAGAATAGACAATCAAAATACCAAAAAAGGGTCTTGCAGGAAAACCTAGCTTTGTTAAAACTATTGTTTGTCTTTATTTATTTGTGGTATATGATAGACTTTTTGTTTTGTTTTGTTTTTAAGACAATTTTACATATACTTGATAAATTATAGTTTTGTTTGTTATAGTTAGAAATGTTGCTCTTAATGTAAATAGTTGACAAATGATGTAAATAATTTTGTAAGGCTTCAAATGTTTATACGTAAAGACACATGCATAAAATTGTTGCTGTTTTGCTTCTTTTGCCTCCCCCTCACCTTATTTTTGTATTGTGGTATTTCCTATGCAAATGATGGAGCAAACAGCTGTATAGTTGTAGAATGTTTTGAGAGAGAATGAAATGGTTTATATATAAAGACACTTTTTTTTTCCTTTTGCAAAATAAAACAAAGTGCCTAATGTGCGTATGTGTGTGTGCACATGTACTCTCTGTAGCTCCTGACAATGGATGTTCTGTGTTTTGGGAGCTGGAAATCATAACAATATTAAGGTAAGAATGTTTCTTCTTCATAGGAGGGATTGTCTCTTTGGAAAGTACCTGGCGTCCTGCATCCTGCTGTTTGGAAAATCATAAATGTGAAGGGACGAGGATGTTTTTCTGCCATCAAAACTAAAAAAAGTGTACAGCAGCCTGTAAATGGTTGTGATTGTCCTTCCACAGTACTATGATTGTAAATTGAAGGTAACTGTTGGGTGTGTAAAAGTATACAAATTCTTTCCCACTTTCAGAATGGGTGAAACCTATTCACAGTCATCTACAGTGTTGCCCAGAAGATTTTTTTTTTCTCCAAAAGGTTCTTTTGTGTCCTAGAAAGACAGGAAAGTCCCATAGCAGTGTTATGTAGCAGTGGCTCATTTTTGGTAATTTTTTCCCTTGGGAAGTGGGAGAGTGGTTCCTTTGAACAAATTTAAGTGGATGTGTAAATTCAGATCTGGGAGTTATACTTCTTGCCCTTTCACAGAATCATAGAATGATAGTGGTTGGAAGGGACCTCTGGAGACCACCTAGGCATGCTGAGGTTTTTGAAAGAAATTTATCTTGAAATCCATAAAATAAATATAATTTAATACCAAATTATAAGCATCCAATTAAATGAATTGGCAATGTATTCAAAATTCACTTGTTGCCTTGTAAACTCTGGCTCCTAAATACTTTCTGTAATGTTCTCTCCTTGCAAGCTACCTTTGACTCCTGTTTCTTCAACTGATTTTCATCAGCTTGTCTCTCCCACATGTCAGTTGATGTCTCCTTTTGAAAAACATAAAGGATAACATTAGCAAAGTTAGTGAAGACCTGGGTAATCACAAAAAAACCAAAAACAAACAAGCTGGCAGTGAGCTGTCCTGGTGAAAAAAACGCTACCAGAGGTTATTTTGCTGAGTGCAGGTTAAAGCAAACAACAGGCAGTATGCAATGTTCAGAGCCACTAGGCCTCCCTGTTAGCTCAGCCTGCTGGTAAAGGGGTTGGGCCAGTGGTGGGGTTGGTAGCTCTTTCTAGTCTATCACAGTGAACCTTCTCTAATCCTGTGTTTCGTCTCAAGTCTGCAGATGGAGGCAGCACTGGCTTCTGCATTTCCCATGCGTTTTCACAACAAAAGCCTGCTGATTGTATGGTTTCGGCCTCCAACATTGCCTCATACTTGTTTTAGATGTTTCTATTGCTCAGCTACCTGGTTGCATAAACCAGCTTAATGGCTTCATATTAATCTTGAATGAAAGGCCATAATTAGGCCCTTCTATTTCAGCAATGTTTAACCTAATGCAAATAGAGGCAGACACAGCAAACCCATGGACCAGAATGCATTACAAAAGCAAAGGCAGAGGAGCTTTTTTTCATTGTCAGGGAATACATCTGCAACACATGATATTAATGCAGGAGTTCAACAGCATGGCTGAGCAAAAAACCTGCAAGAAACAGTTGGGTCACCACGACAGCTGCTCAGTTCATTTAAAGCAGTTGGAGCAGAATTCCTCAAGGTGCTGATGCCATCCACAAGTTCAACTGTCCAATTATCCTTCGTCACTCAAATTCTCATTGCATGCAAAGAGGGAAACTCCAGTGGGCCAACTGGTTTTTCTAGTGGCCACATGAACACCTAGTCGTCCTCTTGACTGTGTATTTAGTTCCTTCCTGTGGTTTTCAATGTGAATTTAGGGCCTGTTACTCCATAGAAGTGCCTCTGTGCCCACATGGGAACCTTCTGGCCTTACAGTTAGGGTAGTGAGGCACTGGAACAGGTTGCCCAGGGAGGTTGTGAATGCTCCCTTTCTGGAGGTGTTCAAGGCCAGGTTGGAGGAGGCCTTGAGTGACCTGTACTAGTGGGAGGTGTCCCTGCCTGTGGCAGGAGGTTGGAACTAGATGATCCTTGGGGTCACTTCCAACCTTAACCATTCTATGATTCTATGATCCTTGCACAGATCCTTGTTTTAATCTGTTTGGTACTGTGCCACGAGACTGCCATGCTCTATAACTACAATGGTGGTGTGGCTGTTGACCTGCATGAAAGAGAGTCCAGCTCAACAACTGACTATTAGCTGGAAGAATGTGGTGAGTTACTCATGTGCTGAATAATGCATCCTGGCACTTCAAGTATATTAGGACAGAGCGAATGTATTGGCCACTGTAAGTAGCAGAAACAGCCTGATGGGTATGCTTTTAATAAAGTGACTGACATACTTTTGTTGTGTTTACTTAATTCTTCTTCTCCCCCAGTACTAACCATTAGGTTGTTGCTGTCATCTACTGTGTTTCTAGCACCCTCAACAATGCTGCTTGTTTGGGATTTGGGATTTGAGCTGACACAAGCCACTGAAGAAGCCTAAGGCAGATGAAGCATCATCCAGTCTGTCTACAGTGCAAAAAGGCCCATCTATGGCAAATGAAGAGTGCTGTGGTTCCTGAGATTTCTTTGATGCTGTTATTGTGCTTTTTAAAAATAGTCACTGTTTATATATAAATATGTATGCAGATATATATTGGGGTGCTTGCGTGTGCACATTCATTTCAGTGTTCAGTTCAGTTCCAAATCTTGGCAAATACTTGCTCTTGACAGCATCTCACAGCAGCAAGCTCCACAGGATAGCTCAGGAGTGGGTGAGGGAGAAGAAAATGGGTGCTCCTGTGCTTCCACACAAGATTTCCAGACAACTGGGGAGATATAAAGGTCTGTTTCCCCTGCTTTGTGTACTATACTGAGGAATAATGGGGAAAAGAAGAAATTTCTGTTTCCAAGGAGTAGGTTATTTCATTATTTTGAAGTGTTCTAAATCAGACAAAGAGATCTCTGGAGAGAATGAAGGGCATGTTGCAGAAAGAAAGTGAATTCACACTAAAAAAAGAGAGTAACTCTCTTCAGCTATGCAAGTTAAAAATGCATTATTTCTCCAGGAGAACTGCGCAGGTGGCAAGAGACAGCATCCTGAAATGATGTCTCAGATGTAGTTTGTCAAAGCAGACTTCCTCCTTCCATAGATCCACTTTTCCTCCGTGATTTCTGCATACCGCCATTTCTGTTGCCCATTGGTTGCTAGGTTAATTTATGTTTCCCATTGCTCCCATCAGCTGCAGGCTTAATTTGTATTTTCTATTGCTCCCACAACTCCAGCTGTTGTTATTGCTCCTTCCCACTCCACCAGCCAGCTGCCAGTGATGGGCTTGGCCTAGTGCTGTCCCTCTCCTTCCTTCTACCTGCACATGACCCACTGCTGTGTTGCTCCTGGCTGGATTACACATCTCACCTGACTCAGGTTTTAATTTGTGGCATAAAGGATAACATCATGGCTTGTTTACTTTCTGCCAGTCTCCCTGTGTTGTGTTGTGCTGTATATAACCAGAGCAAATGCCCTTTTTCTTACCTTTATGTACAGTGCTTGTGTCAATACATAGGACACACTATTATTACATGCATAATGACTTTTGCATTCAGTGTGGTCTTTTTTCTGCATGGGCCTTGGGAAGATGATTGGAGCCTGCTCCTTTCTGTTGAACTAAGCAAAGGCATGTGGTGCCAAGAGGGATTTTCACAGTTCAAGGCAGCAACTCAGAAACGTTTAGCTGTTCAGCATGGAGTCATGGGGTTTCCAGCCTTGGTTTTTGTGCTGACCTCTTTGTTTTCCTGCCTTACTCTTTTACTGTAGTAGAGTCAGTTCAATGGCTTTGGCTACAGGAAGCTTTAGGAAAATGTGGTTTGCCTCTTTCCCAAGAATCAAGGAGTCACACTGGATGATTTGCCGTCTCCTCTGCCTGGGAAGTCAAAATCTGAAGTCTCTTCTAAATAATATCCCCAAAGGCCTTTTCTCTTCCCAGCCTCAGTTGTTGTTTCTGTTGATACTTGTTTTGCTTAGCTGGCTATTGTTATTGTGGTTTGTCATTATTTCCAACCCATTGGGGTGTATTTCCAGACTGACATAGGCACCCTTGGAGTGACTAGAGTCCAGAGTCTTCCAGGTCAGCACCCATGTTGCAAGGTTGTGGACTCACGGCTCTCTTTTTCCAATTCCATGAATCTGCTGCTCTTGGCTTCTCAGCTGTCTCTGCCTTAGGAGGAGTGGGTGCTGCATATTCCAGACACTATAAGATTGTCCTGGTTCCTAGGTCAGTCTGTCAAAGAGGGACACTGTTGTGGTTTAAAGAGCAGACAGATATAATTTTACTCCCCACTAAGAGTGAAATAAAATGCTCTAATTGAATGGGAGAGAAATGCAGAATTATATTCCAAATGATACCAAAAAAATACAGAACACATGAATCCTTAACACCTAATACACATACAGGATACATGGGAACCCCCTTAAACCTTCCCCCAACCTGACTAAACCTCAAACCCCAGTGCTTGTCTTCTCTCCCCTCCACTGTCTCTGCCACCATTAGGCCTCAACAGGCCAAACTTGCACAGGCCAAATTAATCAGGCCTCTGCATAAACAGGTCTACTCCCCCATGTTACAGGATAAGGAGCTCCTGACAGAGTGCAGGCAGGAGGGAGAAGAGGAGGCTGAGTTGGCCTTGATGCCAGTTTATAAAGAGATAGCAGAATTATTGGACTGAATAACAAAATTGTCATTTCCTGGGTCTGCCTCCCGGACTGTCTAGCCCCTGGAGAATTTTTTCACTTCTATGATTCCTAAACTTACAACAGGCAGCATCGCCAAATTCATTCAAATGGACAACTTTGCAAAAGAAAAGTGGGAGTAGCTTGTGAGAAGCTTCATCCTGTATACGTGCAGAAAGTGAGCCAGATGAGTGCCTTGGACGTTAAGATCCCCAGAACATTTAGACAGGGCAACACCTCATTTCTGGATCCTGACCTACATCCCTAACAGTGTGAAGCCTGAGGCTTTGCTGCATATCTGCACAAGCACAGTTCTAGGACTATAAGGAATTTCAAGGCCATAAATTTATCAGCATGCAGAGTTTAACCTCTAGGGTTAAATAGAGCAGCATGAAGGTTTTGGGGATTATGTGCTTACATTACACCCTACCTCAGGTGATAAATCCCTTTTAGGTGGATCAGACCTGATTTTTGCTTCAGTGAGAAGCAGCAATGTACAGCTTCAGTAACTGTCATGACTGGAGAACACTTGAGAAATCTATTGCTGCAAGCTGCACCTCCACCAGAGCCACTGCCACCAGAGTCATACTTGAGGTCTGGGTCTGTAGAAGCAGCCTCCTGTCTTGGTAGTTGTCACCAGAGCTGGCGCTAGTTGAGTGTTGCCACCGCTTTCTATGTGACTCTGGGCACCTTGTACGCTTTAGGCTGGGCACGGAACTTCCAGAGCTGATTGAAATGATACCATGAAATAGGATTTCATTTGAAAAATTGCTGTATTTGTGTATGACACAAAAGAAGACCTGAAGTCTGAGTGTATTGCTCTCAGGAAGCTTTCGTGACAAATTTCTGGATTCCTTTCTTTTAATCTGCAGTATCTCCTGGTGCCAAGTCTAGATCTGATCTTTAGGAGGAGGTTTATTTTCCAATTCTCTTTGAATCTTTCAAGATTTTAAAGATTTCTGCTATAGAAGATGGCATAATTCTTGCAAAATTAACACCACATCCTCTGTTGCCCTTTATCAATAAGTACATGACATGGTCCAAACCTTTTCCTTCAGCCCATCTCTGATGAATACCTTGAATTCATTGAATGGCTTGAGGTGGAAGGGATTTAAAGATCATCTAGTTCCACCCCCTCTTCATAAGCTCACAGCAAGGCCAGCTTGTTCTCCTTTCCTCCCCCTCCAGCCTTGTGTCGGGCAGGAGCTGCGTTATCAGGACAAACATGTAAGGATAGGCCTGGTTTGGGGCCTCCAGAGGCTGTGCTTAGGCCTCTTGGTTGGCAGAGGCATGGGGGGAGGTGAGGATTGGAGCACTGGGGATGATAGGTTTAGTTTTGGGTTGGGAAAAATTTCAGGGGGTTCGCTTATGGATTCTGTATCTGCTTTGTAATTTCTATCTGTAACACTCTCTCCAAATATAATTCTGGGGTTTTTTCTCCAATTCATTTGAGAGCTTCACTCTGTTGGCTCATAAACCCACAACAGAGCAAAAGACCTACTAGACCAAAGGCCTCATTCAGCCTGGTCTTAAAGACTTCCGGGTTGAGGCATCCACAACTTCTCTGGGCAATCCATTCCAGTGTCTCACCACCCTCATAGTAAAGAATTTCTTCCTAATGTCCAATCTAAAACTACCCTGGTTTAGTTCAAAACCATTGCCCCATGCCCTCATAAATAGCCCCTCTCCAGCTTTTATCAAAATCACAAAACATTAGTAAGAAAAAGCAACAGTAATCTGTTCAGGTACACATGAAACTTGTTTGTCGTGGTGTCTTTTTTTCTGTTCTCAGTGTTCTCAGATAAATAATGAAATAGTAGCAATTTTATTACACAAATATTTGTATGCTATTACTAAATTTACCTATGGCTTCCCCTCCACCCCCAAAATTAATAAATTGCTGTTTTCCTTATACTGCATTTGGTTTTGCTCCTGTGCTGTTATCAGGCTAGGACTAAGAATCATTCCTTCTTTGAAGAAGCTCAGACAAATGGGTAAGCCAGGCTAAACGTCCCCAGGGGAAAACTTACTTCATTTCTGAAACATTAACAACAGCAATCAAATGAAATGTGAGTATTTTCAGAGTACATACTGTGCCTTAGGACATTTAAGCTGATTTCTCGAATAAAGGAACTTTTCAGTAACCTTAAAGAAGCATGCCCTGAAAAGACAGTTCTGAACACCAGCTATTTCTGACATTTTTCTGCAGAAAAATTAGGCTCAGGGGACCCACATATTCCTATTTTATAATTTTTGTGAAATTATTTCTTATGTTTACATTGTTTATTTTACATAAAGCGACTGGTAGATATTCCATCATTTTCTTGTGGCTGGCATTGTTGTTTTGTGATGGTCATTTAAAGGCACCTCCAGCTGTTTCTTCTCAGTGGTACACAATTTGTCCTCACAGTGGTGCTAGCTGAGGTCTTAAGGCTGAAAGGAAGATGACCAAGTGGTCATTCAGTCTTCAATTTGTTTCAAATCAAGTATTCTTTTAATGGAAATGACACCAGCAACCACTACCACAAGGTTCTTGGATCACTATACCTTACTGTGTCTGGAGAACACATCTGGAGCTGACGCATTTATTGATAAAGCTGAATAAACTTGAACTGTGTGCTGTTTGAAGAACCATGGTTTAGAGCGGTTTGGTCTACGCCTGGGCAGACACCTGATTTGAATCATTTTCCAATGCTCAGCATAAGGGCAGAAATTTCCCATCTGCTCCCTCTCAGCCTTCTACTTAATGCCACTGCAGAATTAGCAAAGTGGATGAATGGTTTTTTTCCCCCTAAGTGTCTCATCCGTGGCATTTAAGTGTAAACATCTGAAAAAAACCACCACCCTTAGCAATAAACAGAAACAAATAAGCCTTACAGCCAAAACAATCAATAATCTCTCTCTCTCTCNGTAATTCCTATCCCACAACAAAACCAGTGCAAGTGACTGAAGTGAAAGGCTCTCTTTTTTTTTTTTTTTTTTTTTTTTTTTTTTTTTTTTTTGTAGGACAAATACATATGTTTATGTTGAGAAGTTAAACAAACATTCTCCTTGCAATGGCATAGTTGTACAAGCACTAAGTTTGAGCAACCATGGCTGTTTCTGTACTAGTAACTTGAGTGTGGTCAGGACCATTCCCTGATTCTGAAGCCAATGGAGATGGAAACATCACATCCATACTACTGACCTCCCCTCTCTGCCCAGCACACAAACCACCCATTTAGCATGCCCACAGCCCATGCCAGCCGCTGGCCTGCACTTGGGAATTGTTTGGGAAAGTTGGCCCCAGCTCTGCTGTGCCAGGCACTATGCTAACAATTAAACAACACAGACAATTGCCTTCCAGTGCCTGGGAATGTTCCACAGCAGTGTTTCATTTACCAAGATGGACACTAGCTTTGGAGTTCAAGTTTTGGCAGATTCAGCTTGATTTCCCCCTGACTTTAAAAGGAGGAGAACAAACAAACAAATAAACAAACTGGCATTCAGGGGAGCTGTTTTGCTGCATGTGGTCCTTCTTAGAGCCTGAGAAATATGCAAATACACAGGCTTTACTGATTTACTTCAAATTACTCCACATTGACAATAGAATAAAGACAAGCAGAAATTACCCAGAAAATTGACTTGCTGTTAGGAAAAGGGGAAAGGCATTTTAAGGTTTTACTTTATTTTATTTTACTTTATTTCATTTTATTATTTTAGGGTATTTATTTTAGTGAGTGATAGAGCTTGAGGAAAAAGTCTAGTTGGGGGAGTTCAGGGTCTCATCTTGGAGGCTTCTTAGGGAGCTATGTAGAATACAAGAGGAAATGTTTGGAAATGCAACTTCTTTTTTTTTTTTTTTTTTTTTTTCAATAACAAAAAAATAAAAGAGAGCGAGAGAGAAGGAGAGAAAAGAAGAGGTCTAATCCCTTTGAAGCTTGCAGTTTTATGAGAGCTTTGTCCTTGGGAGCTGTGCACCAAAGATGACTAGAGCCGCTTTGGGCTTTGCAAAATTACTACAAACATACGGTGAGTGGCTTTATCATAAAATTGGAGTGGCCATTAAAACTTCAAAGGAGATGTATGACCTGAATTTTACCTGTCACAGTCTAGAGTATTTATTAGGGGAAGATTTGATTCCTTTCTTTAGTTAACAACCTGATACTCATGTGAGGTCATGGGCCAGATTATAGTTTTCATTGGTGGTATGACAGATTAGATGTTAATATTTTATTGCTCATGACCTTGGGAATCCATTGGACAGGTGAGAGCTGAGGAAAAAAACAACCTGGCTCCTTTAGGAATGAGAGCATATTTCTAGTATCCAAGTGTGGCCATAGTGATATCTTTCCATTGACTAACACCCAGTCAGTCTGACTGGACACATCTCTCAGAGAATGCTGGGGACAGCAGTCCTTTAAGATCCCCATCCAGCAGCACTGTTGCCCATTTACTGACAAACCTTGAAATAAGAGCACCCCAAAGGAGGGGCAGGCTCAGTAGCTGAAGTGGTAGAGAAAGACACTACGATAAAGGCATCAATTCCTAGCAACATCCACATATTTTCCCAACCCTTGTCCTTCCTTCTACATCTGGTGGTTGACTTTGCTCAAGCCAGAGTAGCTACCTTGTCTCATAGGCAATCAGCCCCTTCCCTTGCTTCTTGATGAAGATGCCAAAGTGGTTACTCCTGCTGCTGCCTTGATTCCTTCTCAAAGCCTTTACCTTTCTCTCCTTTGAAACTTCAGCAAAAGACAGGTCTGCCTGTGGCTTCCTGCCTACCCTTCCAGTCTTTTCTGCTATTCCACTGCTTGTCTTCCCACCCCCAAGAAGTGCTTTTAACAGCCTTTTAAATGAGCAATTACCACACAGACCTTTGGCATCCCAGGCTGCTTGCACTGCATTTTAGCAGACATCTGTGTGAATATGCTTGCCTGCAGCTGTGCTTGTAAATGATCGGAATCATTTTACTAATATTTGCATTAGACCGAGATGTCTATTGTTTTAAGAGAACACAGAAAATTCATTTTAACAGTGCACCAGTGGCATCCTCCATAAAACTGTTAATCCCTACGTTTCAAAGTTAGTGAAGTAACTCCTACAATATCCTAGCTGAGGAAATAAAAGCCTTAAGAGCTACCTTGGTTAAGAACATGGTATGACTGTGGCCCAACTGAGAGCAGAGGTAAATACTAACCCTTGTAATTGTCTGTAGATAAATTCTTGTATCTGGATTAAGATTTTTAAATTGAAATTTCCATGTACTTTTGATGCCTGGTCTTTGACAGTGGGTGGAGATGGCCAGCTTGCTAACAGTGCCTAACTTCTAAAGGTACCTCTATGAGCAGCCTAAAACCAGTGGTTCTTTTGCTTACTAGGAAAGACTCTGATGGCAGCCAGCTTTTGCATAAAAGGCAACTACTTTCCCAAGAACTCAGAGGTGCACAATACATTTCACATCTCACTGTTGAGGTTTCCACCAGCATGTCATCCCTAGTAGACTTGCCTAGGCTACTTGAAAGGTACAGGGACTGCTTGGAAAGTTAGACTATATGAAGGGCAAACTGGATTTGTGTCAGCTAACTAAGAACTTAATGATTGTTACAGTACATAGAAGTAAAATAGACATCCAAAATCAAGATAGTACTAATTTAAATGCAAAATTAAGTTGCCTACAAACATCTCTGTGACAGAACTAGTTCAGACCTCTTCCAACAGCGTGATTTAACCTGCAGATAGGGTTCTATTCTCTGAAATAAAATAACAAAACCAAAACCAACCCAAATAAAACAAAACAAAACAAATATTAGCAATCTAGAAGAAACCCTGTTTCCCTAACTGAAAGCTAGGCTGTCTCAGAGCCAGCCAACTTTCAGAGCTGAAGTGACCAAAAGCTACAGCTCTTCTGGTCCTTTGACCAAGATGTCTTTAACTAGTCCTGATGCCTTTATCTAGCCTCTTCACCTCTGCAGAAACCTAAAAGCCCATCGCCTCATGTCCTTTTCTCTGAATCACTCTCTTTCCCTCATCCCTCCCTCCCCCCTAGCCCCCATCTCCCCATTATTTCCCAGTCCTAGCACCATATTATCCTGATCATTCATGGCCTGCTTTTTACTCCTTCCTTTCTTCTGCCAGTCAGACCTGTGGTCACAGCAGCCCTAGGCACTGTCTAGTTGGTGGAATGGAGGGATATCAGCCCTAACCAAGGTCAAATGACCACTCTGCTACCATGTACCAAGAGAGCAAGACAAAGACTCAGCTTTTTCTTCTCTGCCTGTTGCAGTCCCTCTTCTCTCTTCTGCCACATTTGTGTCCCAACCCCCTCAAATAAGGAAAAGCCAGAATTAAATTGTTCCACCAGCAGCTAACAAGCCACAGCAAAACTGGCCTGGCTGGTTGGAGTCTAGCCAAGTAGCAATACAGTGGATCATGTGTCATGGGTACTTATAGAAATGAAATGTCACAGCACTCAAATAGAGAAGGAAGACTTGGTCTCAGGCCACAAGGTGTAAAAAGGTTTTATTGGAATCTTTGCTAGTTGAAACTGATCATAAACTACTTATTGCCAATTCTAAAAAGGGCATGGTAAGCATCTTGATAGGAAACAATTTTATTATTTTTCTTTCAGTTAACAAATATAAGAATTTCAAACTGGATGCTAGCCTGAGACCTGTGAAGCTGATAGATTCTCTAGAGTACCTAGGAAAAAATGCAGTGAAATAAAGTAATAAAGTCCAGTGGTAGGCTATTTACATTGCATTTTTATTGAAAAGCCTATCTGAAACAAAATATGCAGTGGGACTACTGGGTATAAGAATGTGATCCCACAAAAAGGAGTTGAAGCTTTCAGCATAATGGTTCTGGGAAAGTCTGTTTCCAGTTTCTATTATCAGTGTTAAAAGAAGCTCTTAGGACTAATAGGATTTCAGTTTAAGTGGTCAGGAGGATGAGCCTAAAAGTGTTATAATAAAGGTAAGTGTTTTAAAGAATAATATGAGCAGCAGGAAAGCAGTCTAAGAAAGGTGCAAGAGACTGGCCTTAGACAGAAATCTGTAGAAACTTGACCTGTGTTTTTGATACATCAGAAAGAAGTGATAGAATTTGTATTTAGTATTCAGGTTAGAACTAGAAATAAAATAGGCTTCATGACCCAAATAATCATGATTAAGGTAGAAGCAAAAGCATGCATTAATTTAGCCATAAAGTTCTACCTGTGAGTACGACAACCAGGCAGGTCATCACGCATGCCAAGTATCTTTTTACTGGACAAGGTTCATTGCAATGTCTGATTGCATGTCAGACAACAATTAAACAACACGATTAAATGGGCAGTGCATAACATCAGGAGTAGGCAGCAGTTGCATCCAGCCTCTCATCTGCTGTCTGAATCTATGCCAAGACTTGCTCCAACCCAACGTGGTCACAGTACTCTAGCCTCTTGTTTTGGTCAGGTAGTCTGCCACAATGCCCAGGCCGTGGTCTTTCTATGCCACTATGCCACGTGTCCTCCACCCCCGAGCTGTCCACAGCCTGCTTGCCATTCACAAGGTTTTAGCTCCAGTGCTCCATCTCACTGTCTTCTTTACATCCCTCCTGTTGTTCCCCCATGCCCAAACTGCTTATATCCATTAGCAAAATATGGCCATGTAGTCATTTTCTTCCTCTTTCTCAAGCTCCTTATCTAGACTCACTGTCTGTGTTTATGCCATTGAACTCAAGAGTGTTTCACAGTTCCCATGTCTGGATGTGTGCTTAGTCACATCCCCAGCTCCATGCTGGAATGGAAACCTGGGCAGGTATGCTGGATTGGAGCTGCAACAAGTCCCAACACGTCTGACAATTCAGATGACCAGGAAATGAGGGCCCTAAGATATGTTGCAAAGCAAGTAAGTACAGATATAGCCATTGTTTCTGAGCAAGCTGGCTCTGTAGTCTCAGCTCCCAGTCCAATTTTCCATACTTAGTAATTGCTCTCTGTCTCCACTCCCAGTCAGTCTAGGTTTCTGTTATCTGCTTTGGGACCATCTCACAAAGCTTTTTCTCCCTCTAGATGCCATTCTGACCGTCTAACCCAACATTTATCATCTCACCCTTCAAATCACATCTCTGTTTCCTCTTCCTACTGCCTTGGTTCCAGCCATGATCTCACAGAGGATGTAGGAAATACACTTTTCTTCCTCATGGTTCTTGTGGATAATCTCTTTCCATTCCTAATGGCTTCTACCAACCACTAAGTCATGAAGAAAGTCTGCTTTCCTCCAGCACAGTTGCTTTGTGGGGACACAGTGCTTGGGTTGACAAAGGCTGTGCTTCCACCTCTGGTCTCAAAAGGGCCCTATAGCCTGGTCATCAAAGATCTGATGCCAAATGTCTTGGTGATGATCAAAGTGTGAGCAAAGGACTTCATTTTGCATACATAGTGAGATTAGATATCTGCCCAGGCTTGCATGCTGTGCCTGGTACCATGTTTGTGCTGCACAATGACATGTAGGAACTTGTGAGAAACTTAAGTGTGCTCAGTGATGCTGCAGGACTTTACCTTAAGCAGGCTAAAACACCTGCTCAGACAAATCTCTTAGCAGGTGCAGACCTCAAATTTCCAATTTTTTTAATTTTCTGTGGGTAGAAAACTATAGTAGGTAGATCTTCATAGGGACAGGGAAGGAAACAGGAGTAGTGTTGTCATCGTTGGTGGACTTTCTGAGGGCTACACAACATGAGAACACCAGGATGTTTAACAGGAAAGCTCAAGAATTGCTTTACATGCCAAATTCTCAAAAATTACTTCAGTAATAGCAGGAGAATAAGAAGAAAGCCATACAGGAGATAGACATCTGTAAAATCTCAGGCCTTGTTTTTACATTTTGTTACATTTTGAGCAATGCTAGCTCAGCTGGGAAATGCCTACATTTGTGCTCCCAAGGTTTCTAAATGTGTGGGAGAAGACAGAAGGCAAAGAACTGAGTGGATAAAGCAGTGCCCAGAGATTTTGAAAAGGGAATCACAGAATCACAGAGCGTTAGAGGTTGGAAGGGACCTACAGAGATGATCAAGTCCAATACCCCTGCCGAAAGCAGGATCACTTAGGGTAGTACACACAGGAATGCATCCAGACAGGTTTTGAAAGTCTCCAGGGAAGGAGACTCTGCAACCTCTCTGGGCAGCCTGTTCCACAAGGGCACATTCCTGTCCCTAGAGGAACTTCCTGTCCACTAGGACTCCAGGGTCTTTCACTGTGAAGCTGCTTTCCAGCAGGGCACCTCTAACCTGTACTTGTACCTGCTGTTACTCCTTCTCAGTGCAGAACCCTGCACTTGGCCTTATTTAACTTCATGAAGTTTACCTTCATCCACCTCTCCGAGTTGTCTAGATCTTAGAATCACTTTCATAGAATCATAGAATCATAGAATGGTAAGGTTGGAAGGGACCTCAAGGATCATCTAGTTCCAACCCCCTGCCATAGGCAGGGACACCTCCCACTAGTACAGGTTACTCAAGGCCTCATCCAATCTGGCCTTGAACACTTCCAGGGAGGGAGCAGCCACAACCTCCCTGGGCAACCTGTTCCAGTGCCTCACCACCCTCACTGTAAAGAACTTCCTCCTAACATCCAGTCTAAATCTCCCCTCTGCCAGTTTAAACCCATTGCCCCTTGCCCTGTCATTGCAGGACCTTGTAAATAATCCCTCCCCAGCCTTCCTGTAGGCCCCCTTCAGATACTGGAAGGCTACTATCAAGTCCCCTCAAATCTTGCTGGATGGTAGCACAGCCTAACAGGATGTTGACCACACACACACTCCCGTGGGTCTTGTATCATTCTGCATTCTGATCTTTTGCTGTTGCAGGGACAGATGCAAATATCAGCCATCCTTACACTATGTTCACCCAGAAGAAGATGGAGAAGGGGTCCTATGTGTCCTCACCATCAGACTTATTTCTGAGCTGCCCACTAGTTTTGTGGCTGCACCATGGCTGCTATTAACCCAAGGGTTGTCACTGCCTATACTATTACTAGCTCAGGCCAGGTTGCACTCAAAGATGTAACTGTCTGTTACTGTGTATTTTCATGAACCTAGGACACAAATTCTTTTTTTTTTTTTTTTTTTTTTTTTTCTCAGTGTAGGATCTCTCTGTGGGACAGGATGCTCAGGAGAAGCACTCAGCTTCCCGTACCTCTAGATTATATTTAAAAGAGTTATTCAAACATTGATCTCACCTGGTCATGGTCTTTAAGGGACAGTTTGAGAGCAGGGCCTTCAGGATCAGTAGCTGTTCATTCAGTAAAGTCACTGGGGTCTGATCCTCAACACTTCACTCTGTCTGTTGGAGGGCAGTTACAGTCCTGGACTGTAGTCTCTTATGCTGACTTGCACTGCTGGTGGTGTTGCTGGCACTGCTAGAGCAGTCAGGAGCTCATGTGCACTCATGTCTTCTCCTTTCAGAAGTTAGGATGTGGCTGGTGCATGCATCCAGACACAGAAGCTCAAAGGGGCTCCATACACACAGGTCTTCCAGGGACCTGCCAACAGGCTGACTTTTGCTCCTTTTGTGTAGTGTTAACATTCACAGTTCTGTGTTTTCTCTCCCTCCATACGCTTCTCCCCTATCTCCTTGCATTCTGTCTTCTTACACTTTGTATTCTCTCCTTGGCTCCTTGGTATGAGGGCTGAGGGAACTATTGATGTCTAACAGCTAACTGACAGAAAACACCAAGGAAAAGCCCTGGTCACTTACTACATTCAAAATCACCCTGAACCTACTTTCCTTCATACTCCTTTAGGTAGTATGGCCAAGAAGACCTGGGAATTTTAGCTAGATCTGTCTAATCGAAATCAAGCTGTTCTTGGTCTCTGTTCCACAACTGTATCAGGTTCTAGTCTGGCTTGTATGGGAGAAAGATTCTTAAGACTGCTTTTGTTTATTTATTTTCACATGTGCGTACCACAAAAATTAGATTACAGTTAGGATTTTGTCACGGCTGTCTCCTGCAAAGACTGATTCTGTCTGTAGCAAGTATTTTCTGGAGGGTTTCTTCTATTAATTACACGCTGCCACCCACTTATTTCCTTAAGGCAGATTTTGCATCTGTGATTTCCTTGTGAAGCTTCCTTCCTTTGAGGCAGTATATCTCTAAGGTGGGTAGTCTGACAGAATAGAAAAGGCTTTTACAATCCAGAGGTCAATTTTTTCCCTTTTGTCTTGTGGAGGAATGTAAAGTCCGCTGACCATAAGACAGAGGACATTAACTCATCATACACTAATGCCAGAAGCAATTGCAAGCTGAGAGCGTAGTGGGAGAATCTAGTGTGACCTTGATCCTGTAATCCTGCATATGCTTGACTCAACATTTGTAAACAAGGAGAAGCATAAGACAAACACACAACACTAAGGAGATGATAATTTCTAAGTTTGTTAATGTAGTTTGGATTTCACTGTTTAAATGACAGGATTGTATCTTGCTGAAGGGTTGGAGATGCGAGTGCAAGACTGGGTGCAGACTGCAATTAAGAGCCACTTCCAGTCGACCATCTGTGTATGGACACCCAGACATTTGGGCTGGAAAGTTGGAAGTGGGGGGCAAAATATCATCATTGCCTGAGCTGTACAGGCCAGCCACATGCAGAAACACCTCTAACCTCACTGTAAATGTTAGTTTTGCAGTGCAGCATCTCTTTAGTGACTTAGCGAACGGTGCTTGACTCACAGCTCAGGTTTCAATGTACTGTTGCTGTATATCTTCATGAGGAAATGTGGAAAACCTGGAAACTTCAGTTCTGGAATAACTGGAGATGATCATGACCGCCAATGAGTTTCTCACTGATTTGCTGACCTTTTCATATCTTTGCCAGTGCAGGATATTTTTGGAGATCCATTTCTCTCTCCTTGCTGGCAGCTCTTACTTGCAGTAATACCATGTTTTATTTTGTTTCTTCTCATATTTCTCTATTTAATGAATATTTATTAGTTTTACTCAACATCGAGCTGTTTCTGAGAGAAGGCTCAAACATCCCAGCTGCATATCTTGAGTATCCTTTGCTGGTTGTAACGATGTCCAGGAGAAGATGGACATCGGTTTTTCAGGCACACAAAAGAGTGGAAGTGGTCTCTCAAACCTTGGACAAGTGTTTTACCTCTGAGGTACTGAATATGAAAGAATTTGCTGCCATGTCCTCTCTCAGCCAGGCTTGGTGTTCTTTTTCTTACTTGCTCCATGCTCCCTGAGGAGTTTACCTTCAGGTTTCATCTCTCCTGTGCTGTTTTGATGTTGTTGTTGGTTTGTTTTGGTTTTTGTTTTTTTTTCATTAATGGAAGGAATCTGAGGGATTGATGGAGCATTTCATAGCTTCAGAGCCACCTGAAAACTGTCTTTCCCTTTCCCCTTTCATGTACTCTAAAGTGTAAACTGAAGTGAAAGCTCAGCCCTTTCTCCCTTGTAGAATGCGGATAGAAAAACCAGAAACTTCTTTAGTTTCTAAATTGATATCTTCACATTAGTTCTGTCCCTGCTCTCATTTGCTGTTTAATTGTGTCAGAGGTTTGTTTGAAGTAGTTTTGGTATAAAAAACTGGAGAAGGCAATATTCTGCTTTGTCAAATGTCGCATGCAGAAGATCTCCTGCCACATGGTTGTTAGTTCATGTTTTGTGACTTTGTTTGCAGACAGTTTAAGGAGTAGAAACTGAGTAGAGAGCATTTTGTTAAATATATTAAAATAGCCTTCATTTGAGGCAGCCAACTTTGAATCTTCCAGATCACTTTTTCAAAAACAAGGACTTAGGAGCTGAGTTCCTTTTTATTTTTGTGTCTTTTATGTTGATCTTCTTTCATATGCTGACTTCACAAGCTGTAAGAAATCATGCTGTTTGTTAGACTAATCAGGGCTGGAGAATAAAGGTAGAAATGTACCCAAAATATTTGTTATCTGCAGACTTTGTTATATTGGTAAAACCTATAGCTGCCCTTCTGTTTTCTCTTTGTCCTCAGATTGCACAGCTGGCCTGAGCTGATAGAAGGACTATGTTGAATAGTACAAATACAGCTATGAATCCCCTTGCAAGAATATTAACGAGTCTAACACTTCCACAATTAAAACCTTCATGTTCACTCATGAAAGTTGTTCAATTTTTTAATAGAAGTATAAATACTTATTTGCATAACTCTAGAGTTCTACCCTGACAAAAGCTACCTAAATGCCCTGATGAAAGGTATCATTGAACAAGATTTTCAGCTCTTCAAATCACACTAGTATGACAATCAAGTCTGCTGAGAAAGCCCAAATGCTTCTTAAATAAAACTGAAAGGAAGTTGTAGCACCTCTGCTTAACCATAGCAAACAGAAAACAGACTTAGAGCACTTGACGCTAAAAATTTAATTTTCGTCACCATGTATTTATCTGAGCTTAGCTCCCACTCTTGGCTGATAAGGAATAACTAATCATGATTTAAGCATTTCTTCAAACCTAGCAACCTGTTGAACAGCTTCTTAATGTGCCTATCAATCACTTGGAGATAAGAATAGTTTGCACTCATAATAGCTAGTTGTAAAAATAAACAGAAGTTACTATAACTAGTTCAATTGACAATGGGATCTTTGAGGTCAGGGTGGAAATAATCAAACAGTAAGTATGAATAGGCTGTAATTTTTCTGATTAACAAATGTTTTGCTTGTCATGTGATCTTGAGAGCTGCTCTTAGCTTCTTTAGAGGACTAAATTACATTTCAGAATGTATGTACTTACATTAGGGGGTTAAACAAGCATATGCACATACCAGTTACTTTCTAAAGCTATCTGTGATTGTAAAGTTTTGTTTCATTTTAAATTGATAACTATTATTTGAAAAAAAGGTCTTCATCCTAAAGTTAAATTCTTAACAGGCCACTCTAAAAAGCATCGAGGATAAAAGGAAATCTAATAACATGCAGAAAGTATTGTGGAATGCAAACTACAAATTACTGACATAGAAAATAAGCGTATTACTCACATCTCTCTGATACAGCTGAAAATATAACAGCCAACAGGAACATATTACATCTCTGCACCAGCTGCTGACCAAAATAACAATGTCCTTATATAGCTACTAGTTGTATGAAAGGAATAAGAGAATTATATCTATACCCGTACACACATCCACAACCTGAAAACTGAGGAGACGTTGACCCTAGCTTTATGAATTCAAAATAGATGCTCTGATCACCTTCTGGAGGCACCTATCTTTGTCAAGATTATATAAAGACCACAAGCACCTGACTTCAGGTATTTTTAGTTGCACCTGTGCTACATGTAAAAAGTAGTAAACATAGATGATGTGAATATAGCTTTCTTCTGTCCTCATGCTGCCTCTGCAAAAGTATGTCTCTTTCTGTGCCCTGTGATAATCAGTGCAATGATTTCAAAGATAAATATGTCTGTAGCTCACATACTGTGCCCAGCTATGCATACAACTTGGAAACATGTACTCTTTTAAAAGATACAGAGTCACAGAATCACTCAGACTGGAAGATACCTCTGTAGGTCTCTTCTCCCACCTCCTGCCCAAGGCAGGTTTGGATACAGACTCAGACCAGGATGTTAGGACTTTATCTGGTTGGGTCTTGAAAATGCCCAATTATCTTCACAGTGATTTTTTTTCTTTTGCTTATACACATTCTGAATCTCCCCATTTTCAGCTTAAGGCCACCACATCTTGTTTTCCTGTGAAGGACCTGGCTCCACCTCCCTCTAGATGTTGGGGGAGGCTGCTCTTGGGTACTTCAGCAGCCATTTCTTCACCAGGGTGAACAAACCCCACTCCCTCATCCTCGTAGTACAAGTGTTCCAAGTGGAATTCAATTACTGATGGAAATCCCCATGTTGGCAAGAAACCACAGCATATTTATTCTATTGATTATTTCCTTCTTCAAAACTTGTTCGTTCAATCATGAAAGTGGTGACAGACAGCACTTGAAAACTCTCTAGGATCCTAAATGATTAATTAATGTCAACTTTTTCTTCCTGAAGAGGATAGTGGCCAGTTCATCAGAAAGCAGCAAAGTTTGGCCTGATTCTATAAAGCAATGAGCACTCACAACTTCTGTATGCCTGATACCTCTCAGCAGCTAGCCCTCTGTTAAGCACACCAAGCCTGTTGGCTGTTTCGTCTATTTTGGTATTCAAAAAGAAAAACCAGTCAGGAGGGAAGGAACTACAAAGGGGCATTCTAGAGGAAAGTTTGTTTAATGACCATGGAAAGGATGAGATTCACTGATGTCTAGGAGGAGATCTTCAAACACCATGGAGTCATTCTGAAAAAAAAAAAAAATTACTTTTCCAGAACAGCAGATTGTGTAGAACTCACTTTATTTACCACATGAGATCTGAATCAGTTTTGTTTAAGGAAAAGAGATGTTCTAAATGAGGTGCTGTGACTACTTATCCATCAGTCACTTTGATCTATTTTGACTCATCTCTTTTAATTTGAACATAACATAGGAATACAGCAAGAGTAGCTTCCCTGGGACGTGATTAAAGAACACAGAACATAACAAAGAGATGAGCAGATCTGCAGCTTTACAGGCGGTTCAGCTGGGACGTGTCTTTTCAAAGAGCAATCCAGTTTTTATTTAGGGGTCTCAGCTGGAGAATAGTCTCAGTCTCTTAGTAGCTTGTTCCACTCATTCATTACTTTGACAACTGAAAAAATTAAAAGGTGTGTCTGTTCTCTGAACACAGTGTTTAGTGCTGATTTAAAGGGATCAAACCAGATTTTTAGATGAATTTTCCAAGTTCTTGATTAGAACCCATCTGTGGGGGCATATCTGTCACTGTACACTTGAGTTTTGTTTCACAAACTCAATAAAGCTTGTAAGTAAGTTAAGTGGGAAGTTATGAATGTGACACTGAGGACACTCAAATAGAAACAGTTGTTTTTAAATAATGGTACCTTTGGAAAACATGCTGAGTAAACATCAAAATTCATATAAAGCCACTCAGACCCTCAGTAACAGAATTCTAAAATATATTTTCTCTTAATTAAATAAACTTCAGGTTCCTGACAGCTTTTAAGATAGTGAAATGTTTCATTATTCTGATTTAATACAAATATTTTTGTCTGGTTTTGACACCAAGGTAAAGGGCCATTTGCTGTGCCAGCAATGTCTGCAAAGTGATGCCAAGCATCTATGATGTTTGAAATTATGAGAGTTGCAAGTTTGAAAGTTTAAAGATTTCCCATAAATGTGGGTCATAAGGAAATGGATTAAAGAAGTGAAATACAGAGCTCGTTGAATTTGTCTTTGTTTTAAACTGGAAGGATTATATCTGACAAAGACTATTGTCTAGAAGTAGCCATCTCAACAGTGGTGAGAACAGATTGGGCTACTTTAAGAGCCACTGAAAACTCAGGGTAAACAAACCTCTGAGAGTTAAGACACGATGCTTCAGTGTCCGAGCACTGTGTTTGATATAAGAGAACCACAGAATGGCAGGGGTTGGAAGGAATCTTTGGAGATCATCTATCCCAATCCCTTGGTTAAAGAGGTACATCTAGATCAGGTTGCACAGGAACACATTCAAGAGTTTTTACAGTCTCCAGAGGAGGAAACTCCACAACTTCTCTAGGCATCTTTTTCCTTAATTTCAAGTGAAACCTCCTGTGTTCTAGTTTGTACCTGTTGCCCCATGGCCTCTCACTAGACAACACTGAAAAAGCCCAAGCCCAACCCTCAATCTTCACTTTTACAGGCTAAGGACCCCCAGGTCTTTCTTAAGACAGATACTCCAGTCCCCTCATCATCTTTGTGACCTTTCACTGGGCTCTCTCCCTGTCCCTCTTGAAGTGGGGAACCCAGAACTGAACACAATACTCTACTCCATATACTATATTTGTTCATTCTTCCCTCTCATCCCATTGGTTTCACCAGACTGTGAGTCAGTCTAAGGAGGCATGGAGTAAGAAGGGGAGAGAAATCCTTCCCTACCACTTTCACCCAGGCTGGTGAGCTCCCTGTTGGAGACCTGAGTGTGAGAGCTTGGGGAAGGATGCTGTGGAGCCTATGTCAGTGCTGCTAGGGAGGCACATAACTAATGCACTGAGAATTCCTGCACCACTTGTTGAAAAAATGGAGTGATCTTTTTAGATAATGACTCTGTGACTGGTGTCAGCAATACAATTTTGTATACTTTCACAATGGGTTAACCAACACAGCACCAGGCATGCTGGCATCAGATGGGAGTTATCTTTCTCAAAGGGGAAGGCAGGTCTTTGCCCAGGATCTAGTGGGACTTGTTGACAAGGTTTTAATCTAGATGTGAAAGGAAAGGGGGGGGAGAAATGCAGCTTGCCTGTAAACAGAAGCTTGACTCACAATGTTTACAGGGAAGTGGTCCTAGCATGGACCTGGTTGACGAGACATGTGCTGGGGACACTGCAGCACAGTCAAAATACAGAGGAGGTGAGGCAGTACAAGCCTGAGACTGCAGAAGTCAGTGAGGAAACCCATGAAATATCCCAAGTGATTCAAGGGGAGCTCTGCTGAGAGAGTGATGCAGCCAACAGCCCAGCTGAAGTGCCTCTATGCAAACATACACAAACAGGAGGAACTTGAAGGTACTGTACAGCTAGAAAACTCTGACCTGAAACTCAGCAGGATGAATCCTAAGACTGGACAGTGCCTGTTGATGGCCACTGCCTGTTCAAAACGGACAGAGGAGGAAGGAGGGGTGGAGGAGCCGCCTTCTATGTCAGGAATGGATAAAATATGAAGAACTGTCCCTAAAGAATATCCACAAAGAGGTCAAAAGCTTACTGAGTTAGAATTAGAGACAAAGGCAATAGAGGGAACCTTCTGGTTGGCATCTACAACAGGCCACCTGATCAAGGGCATCCCACTCCTACTCTAGGTACAGCAGGCATGCTGTAGGTAATGGAGGAGACTCCTGCAGTGCCACTTGAGGCAAGTAATAGACAGCACTACCTGAGGGAATGCAATGCTGGACCCGATGGTCAGAAATGAAGATGCATGGGGCTGGTCAACAAGACACAGGGGTCTTAGGAAGTTTTGGAGGGCATATGAGATATCTCACAGCATCTTGGAAATTGCTGAAGACCAGAGTCCAAGCAACTGAAGTGAGCCCTAAATGGCAGTTTGAAGGGATAGGATTCAGCTCCACACATGATCAGTGAAATTTTACCCAACACAGTCAGTGGAGGCCACAGACCTATGGCCTTGCTCATCATTGCTTTTCTCCTTGTCAAAAGTCATTCATCTTATGCAGGAGGCAATTTAATTAATAGTATTTGTATTTTATTAACAAAAATAACAAAATTTCTTTGTGGGGGAAAAAAAAAGAAAAAAAGAAGAGGAAAACTTCAATACTCCATTATTATGTTAGTGCTTTGTTTATACCTCTTGATTTTCTTCTTACTTTGTCAATTCAGCTATGACAAAAAAAAAAAAAAGTGAGCCTTTTAGCTCATTCATTTCTTGTTGTCTTATCTACTAACACTTGGGCTGTGTCTCTGTTGTCTGGATTTCAAAATTACTCCCTTATCAAGTTTTGCACAGGGTCAGGTTTTCTTGGGTCATTCTATCAGATGCCTTTAGGCAGTCACGGCAGAGGTTAAGGTTAACCATCAGACTACGAATCTTAGTCAAAATTGAAAGCAAGCAAGCAATTAGTGAATTTATCAAAAGAGAGAATGCAGGTAATTTAAATTATTCTGCTAAATGGTACATCCACAGGGCACAAGTCTGGGGGGGCCTCTTGAATGCCAAGTTTTCCTATGACTTCAAACATGGAAAAATTGACATATGTAAAGTTTTGTAACCATGTACTTGATGCAAAAGCTCGTGAAATGTGACACCTTGACCAATTCCATGTTTCAATTTCACTTTTAACCACTATGAGTAAACAGTTTTATACAACAAGGTGGTACTAAGGTGATGGGCTCCTGAAAATATCTACAAAATATGTGTCCTGTTATAATAGTAAGACATACCAGTTTGTGTTTCACAAACTAAGAAATAATCCAACATTTTTCTACTATCTCTGGCTGCACATTGATAGGAAAAGAGCTTGTGTTGTTATCTAAGTACTAAACAAATGGAAGGTAAAAAGGATAGGACTTATATGTAGATTTGACAAGAATAACAACACATTTTAGAAAATTTTGGGCAGTCTACATTGTTGGGAGAGCTACTGACACTTTAAAATGTTTTAGCCCATATGAAGGATACAGGAGGTGCTCAAGAAGTGCCCAAGAGTTTCTTGATTTTTCAAAAAGAAATGCTAACTTTCTCTCATTTGAGTAAAGTGGGGCTGTGTGTATACCTGCACAGACACAAAGTTCCCTCACTAGCACAATTTTCTGTTTCCCTGTTATGTTGTTCCTGAGGACTTTCCCACTTTTGTGTGATCTATGAAAGACCATGTCTAGGCTGCTGGTTGCTCATCAGGCTGAGACATGAACCTACCCACAACTGGGACCAGCAATTCTCAGCCCTAGGAAACTGATGAGAGTATGGAAGGTGTATCAGCCTTCATATCAGTTGAATCTAATAACAGATCGGCCTTTTCTAGACTAATGGTCTAGACCAAGTTGTGGTTACTCTTTTGCCCAAGTTTTCTGATGGTCTGAGAGTATAGAAAATGGTTGATTGTTGAGAACAGCTGCAGTTTGCACTATTAATAAGCACTGTGCTTTCACAATACGTCCCAGAAGAAATCGATGACTTGCAATCTCTGTATTCATCCACATATTATTCATCTGATAAATTCAATTTTGAAATTAATTTGCACCTGCTGATTCACTGAAGAGCTCTCAAGCTGTAGCTGCAGAGATACCAAAGGTCTCACCATAACCCACGCAGTTCAGTGAAACAATGTTCTCATGACATCTTCTGTGCATCAGGATGATTTTTGCAGCACGAATAATGATTTGAAAAGAGTAATTAAAGTGTACTTCTATGTGAGGTGCCATCCCTGACTAACAAAAACCTAAAGCATTACGTTAATTCCAACTTAACTATCATCCTGGTTTCTTCTAGATAAGATGTCCAAAATGTGCAAAATACATGAAAAAAAGACCAAAAACTCAAGTCAAACATCTGACTTGGTGTTAAATCTTCTAAAATTAAACTAATATTTCCAAAATACATTTGTCAATACATTTTTTATGTTGAAAAAATGTAGAAGCAAAGAAAAATCCCCTGTATAGATAGGCTTCAAAACTCCCTAATTATTTCTGAATCTTCTTACACTCTGTCAGATAATTGTTTGATCTTTCCCCCTTTTAAGGCAATGTCAAAACTCTTACTGAGTTTAATGGGCTCAGAACTGAGGCCGAAGTAGGGAATTTTAAAAATACAGATTCTTGGCATCAGGTACCATAAAATTTCTAAAGGTGTACAATGTTAAAAAAGGTCTTTTAATAAGCAACAGAGTAGATTTCTTTGAGGTTATTTAGCCTACTGGGCACATGAATGTACAACAAGCACACAGGATGTTTGAGGACTTTAAAGTTACAAATGATTAAAACTTCCATGCACTGTAAGTGCTGGTTGAAATTCTTGTTTGCTTTCACAGTTCTAAATATCCATATTTTTCATCAAGAAACCTAGCATACAGTACTCTGGAGTACAGAGCTACATTATGGGGACAACTCCACTCGATCTTCAATTCTGAACATAATTTTGTTGTTTTAAGAGGATATTTTTTCTATATGGAAACACCTAAGTGAGTTTTGAAAGTTTAGGCAGAAGGAGTCAAGAACGGGTGCTGTGCTGTGATCTCAGCATAGAATTGGGTGACACTTTCATTACCATTACATAAAATCAAATTTGTGACTAGGATCTGCAAAGAGTTTAGTGCTGTGTTGCAGCTGCCTCCTTGGTAACTTCTGGAGTCTACATAAGGAGATGCTTGCTGGACTCAGTGAGTCT
This sequence comes from Eubucco bourcierii, assembly GCA_013396675.1. Classification (NCBI taxonomy): domain Eukaryota; kingdom Metazoa; phylum Chordata; class Aves; order Piciformes; family Ramphastidae; genus Eubucco; species Eubucco bourcierii. The sequence goes on along the minus strand of VWZE01007525.1, from coordinate 979,854 downwards.
GCTTTAGCTACTGCTCCTCTGAAAACAGTTATTGTTGAGATGCAAATTTGCCTTTTGTCTATAAGTGGAGTCATGCATCACACATGTGAGTACCCCACTGACAGTGTGGGTGCAAGGTACCTCTAAGAGGGTGCCTTGCTTACATCCTACTCCGTTCTCACTCTGCACAAGTGCATGATTCTGCCAGCAAGCAAACCTAGAGCAGTCTGGGGCAGCTGTGCAGAAATACATTTTACATTGCCTACTAGGTACAGATGTGCAGTGCCATGTGATGCCACATAGTGCACAGGCTATTAATATGAAATTAATTGCCATGAAGATGCTCCTAGAAACAAGATGGATCACACCAAGTCAAATGCTGCTCCTCCCTTTTCTTACACCTCACCAGCTGATAATATGAATGCTCACAATCTTGAGAAACATGGCAGGTGTCTGGTCTATCTGATTGTGTTTATATTTGATTTCTCTCTTTAGCTCTGTGGGGCAAAGATCTTATCACCATATATGGGTACAATTCTGTGGGGTTCTCGGTTGAGCAAGTTCAGTTTTCATTTAAGTCTTTCACAGATTACACATTTCCTGGGACTAAGACTGTGACACTTGCCATGAGGAGATGGAAAACTAAAGACATAGACAGATCCAACACACAGACAATATCCAGCACTTAAATAGTGCAGAAAGCGGATTGCAGAATCTGAATTTATTCCTGGAGTCAAGTTTTAGGTGTTGTGACAATCAGGATATCGAAGTAGATTGTATGTTGACTGGAATCCTGTGCAAATTAATATACAAAACTTAAAATTGCGTTGGGCAAATTAGACTTGCAGAGTTGCCAGGAAAACAGGTTTAATCGGAGGTGTGTCTTTAGAAAAAAGCATCTGAACTGGAATCCTTGGATGCAAAAAGGCTACCCATCAAAACTTAGAGAAACTGTCACTGCCGGCAGGAACATGAGACATGGTCAAGGTTTGGTGATGAGATTGTATTGTTTTGTGATGGAAATTGTCTCTAGGAATCTAAGCCTTGCACTGCTGAAATCACTGAAAGAACGGATCGGATTTTATTTGTTTGTTTGTTTCTGGAAAAAGAAAGCATTTAAACTCACTTTGGTAAAATTTTTGCATGCCAAACTTTAACCGAGGACTGATTTGCCTGGTCATTGGGAAGGCTCGGTACGTTCACTCTGAAATACCAACTGTATGACAGACACTTCCATGGAGAGAACATATGAGTCCAGTAACTTCAGGATTGCCATACCTGCTACAGAATCACAAACCAGGAGAATAACCAGCATGTCCACATGGCACAAAGCACTGCTTTGCAAATCTACCTTTCAAGGAGTTGGAAGTAGTCTATCTTTATGCAGCTTTCTCCTTAGACCACTGAACTCTGCCTCTTAGCAGGGCTAATTAACCCATATGAAGTGCTATGCTAGTATGGTTAAATTGTGTTCACTGCCCACATTACATAGTTTCAAGTCAGGTTGGCCATCTGCACGTTAAAATTGTAGTCAAGGTTGTACCAAGGACACCAAAATACCCTGCAACTGTGAGCTTCAGAGCTTTGCCTGTCCTCAGAGAGAGTTCTTGTTGCAGGCAGTGGGAACCTAGCCTAAGGAGTCCATGACTGGGCCTTTAAACATTCAAGACAAACATTCTGAATAATTGACTCTCTAGTTTGCCTCAGGATGTTATGATCATTTTCAAAGGCTGGCTCAAATATAGCAATAAGCCACAACAACGTGTGTGTTAGTATGCAATCGGTGCATGCCTTCAGTACATTGGCATGGAGCCTTTACCACCCAAGAAGTATTCCCAAAGAGATCCAAAGCCTACTGAGATCTGTGGAAAACTTTCTATTGACTTCAGTTGGCTTTTATTTCCACTGACTTCAATGGGCTTTGGGTCGGCCCCAGAGATTCCCTTCCTTCATACAAGGGCTATTTACATGAAGTAATCATTAGATAAATTATGCAAACAACTCTTGGAACAAGGACCAACACCTAGGACTCTTCTCCTTGGTGATGGATGCAGAGTCATACCCTTTCTTGCTTTCTGGGTCCCTGTGTTTGTTTTTCATATAACCTGGCAACTTCAACACAGCAGTGGCCAAAGCACTCCCTTGAGACTTGAAGGATGGGTGGCTGAAACTCTCCATATGGAAAACTACCATAGGCTCCAAATCACCTGTCCTTCAGAAATGCCCTAGCCACTAAATTGTTTTACACAAAGCAGTTGTTGGCAGCTCTTCTTTTGGCTATGTTTTACCACCAGTCTGATGTGTAGAAAGAAATGGATCCAGACAGTACAAAGGATGCCTTAGGAAAGACCAATGGACCCATGCTTTTCAGGCCCAGGATCACCCCTGAGGCTGAGTTTTGAACAGGGGCCAAGCTTCTCAGCTTTGTCATGGGGGATACATGTCTAGGGCATGATTCTAGGTGTGTGTGTGAATTCCAGAGGGGAGCATGATTCTAGGTGTGGGGGGAAACCCCAAGAATTTATGAAAGTGAGGTGCCTGCTATGGAACTGGGAAACTGCAGGAAAGCAAGGTTGGTTGTAGTTGCTCATATTCCAGTTAAGCCCCATGCCACAGGCTTCTGCCAGCCCTGGACCAAGTTACTCATCATTGCAGAGAATTCAGCATGTTCAGCATTGTACCAACAAACACAAGGCCTTCTCCATCCATGGTCTAGCTTGGTCTTGATGGCAGTAGCGTCTGGGTACATATTCAGTTTTGCTTAACCTTGCGTTGAAGAACAATAGAGGTGGAAACCAAGAAGCCTAATTCCAAATAAAAACTCCTGGATTTGGGGTTCTCAGGAAGGTTTATTCAGGCACTGAAATCAATTTTTATTGTGGAATGGGAGCTTCCTGAGAACTAAACTTTGATAACTGGAGCTGCAAAGATTGTAGGGAGGATGATAAGATCTGAGGTTATAGAAGTGTGGTAGCTGTGTGGTGATCATACAAATAGAGTGGTATTTCCACAACTGGATAAGTAAAAATATCCCAGTAGACAAAAGAATTAAAATACTCAGAATTCTTTAATCAGTGTCCTCATAAAGTAATAATTTAATAAATGTATTTGTGATGTACAGATGAGAATTTTTTTTTTTTTTTTTAAATATTTCATCTATAGACATACTGGTTAATATGTAAACAGAAAGGCAATTACCTAGTAATGTGTCTAGGTAGTGTGTAGTTAACAATTAATGTGCTGTTAATGGTAGTTAATGTATACTGTTTAGTTAAATGCAGACTCATTAATCAAAAGAGAGCAAGCTACAACAATGCTAAGTATCAGTGCATTGCCAGTTTGGACAGTGGTGTTAATTATAGGCCAGATGTTGATAATCTTGCTCAGATCAAGGAGTTATTTGTCCCACCAACTGCCTCAGGGGATGTTTCTACATTCACTCCAAGATGCTCCCTGAGGCTGCTCCCAAGACCACATGCACTGAGTCCGCCTCTCCACTAGTAAATGAAACGGTGCTGGGGCACTGAGGCTTAAGTCACCACTGCAGTTGCTGACATGCTTTTGGCCCAGGCCATCAAGTGCTCTCTGAAACAATTCCTTGGCGTGACTGGGGACTCAGCAGAGGCCAGAACTGTTCCCAGGTGGCCATGTCAGTATGGCCACCCTGTTTTGGAGAGTAGGAGATTTTAATCCTAATGGCATGGTACACTATGAGTTAGCCAGTTTTAATGCTGGGGAATGGTCCTATGTAAGCGTCATTCATTAGTGTAAGTGCTGCTGGGCTGTGCGAACAGTAAAATCCACAAGTGCAACCCCAGCTGTAGCTAAAAAACCACTCTGCAGAGTCCAAGAGACTTGCAATCCTTCTGTTCATCCCACAGCCCACCAAGCAGCTTTGCCAGGCATACCATGGCAACCATGCACCAGGGAAGTTGAGGACAGGTCTCTTTCCCAGCTGCATGAGCAACTCTCTGGGCACTAGTAGATGCTTCTACTGTGCTATAGATGCTGTTAGAAATAAGCAAGAGCTGTTCCTTTTATTTTGTTGCAAACAATAGGCTGTAACAGTTCAAGCACATGAAGCAAAGCCCATGGAAGCCCTTAAAAATAGAACACAGGTGCATCTGTTGCACCCTCTTGTAGCATACATGGAAATTGACTGCTAGTCCAGTCCAGCGTGTTCAGTGACTTCACTTGTGAAAAATCAGTTGTGGCTGTAGTGATCTGTAGAACTGAGCTTGAGGTAACCAAACCAAATATTGTCTCTTACTTCAAGAAGCCTATAAATGTGTATACCTATATACACATATAACGCTGGCATGTATCAACTGTCAAAGGAGCAAATCCTGATGGTGCTGTTAAATTGCACTGAGTAGTTAATCAGTGGCCCTGTTTTACTGTTTTTTACATCACTTTCTACAGGTTGAAGAAGTTTACCTTTAGAAGAAGAAGTAAGTTGACAGATATGGTAGATAATTCTGTTGCGCCTGCTTGGAAATGATTAATGCTAAACTTTTGAACAGGTCTGCCTTGAAAAGGAAATGTCACCTGTTCAAACGCAGCTTTGTATGTTCTGCTCTGGTAATGTATTCAGTGCTTATCAACATGCTGATCTGCTGGTAGTTTCAGGGAGTAAATGTGAGTTTCAGCAACTGAAGCTCGATCCTGCAGGTGCGTGTTTAGGCAAAACTGCCATTAGTTGTAATGAGAGCTTGTCTTATTCAAAAGTGTGGGATTATGCCAGCAAGTGGGTAAATTAAATATGTGAGCATAAGGGGGTTTTTATTACTCAGAATGCATTGATATGCCTTTGAGATTTCCATCTGAACATGTGTGGATCTTGCTTTATTTTTTTCATGCAAACTCAGTCATTAGAAAATGTTATAATTTATTAAATTCTCATTATATTTTACTCCCTTCTGGTTGCTTAATAATGAGTTTCCATCTGTTTTCACTTCCATTTAACAAATAAAGCAGACCCTTATTCTGCAAAGCACTCAGAAACGTGTAACTTCAAGTGTGTGAACAGCATCCTCTGACTGTAATGAGCAATCGGTGGGCTTGAAATGATGCATCTGCAAAGGGCTAACTTTTTATAAGTACTTAGATGTCTAAGTTGCAGTGCAACAGGATTTTTAAAGATGCTTAAACATATTGCTCACTCCCCCTGTAACAATTACTTTAATACTTCATGTAGTAATTAGAGAATAGTGACTGCAGATCCCACTTGTACAGTAGTGTATTTCAACAAACTGCAGTTTCTATAGTATGGGGAATTAGGAAAAAGAGGCTAAATTTAACAGGAATGCGGGAATGTATAAAGGAAGACAAAATGATTGTAATATTTGACTGTCACTTCCTCTCTTGAATTACATCAATCACCTACAGGTTTATTACCACACTGCCTCTCAGATGCACTAGACCCCCATATTTCTGGAATTAAGCAAAATAAGAGGCCTCAAGATCAATCAATTTGTTTGAAGACTTCCAACTGTTTCTTCTGTTCATGATTCCGCCTGTGAGTTGTTCACGTTTTCCATGAATTTGTCCATTGTTCTAATTTGTATGAAATATATTTTCTGGGAAAAGCCTATTAATTATCTAACCAAGGAACCAAAGACTGGGGCCAAAGGGCCAGATTTTCAAGCACTCACTAGGGAGAGTTCTGTTTATACACATTTCATGGGAGGGGTTATAATTTCAAAAATAATTGCGGTGGTTTGGAATTTTTAAATGCTTTGGGTGGATATTGTTACATACTAAGTTTCTGAAGCAACTAACATTCAAATGACATTCTTAGTCATTTAACTATTCAGTATTTGAACTTCTCCTTAGAAAGTAGTTCGACAAATACCAACACCATGGAAACTGTAATATTTATGTACTAATCGAATACACATATTTCCCCTACCACTTATCTTTGTGCAGAGCAGACAGTTCCTCATTCCAGATATGTCCTTCTGTCTCTCATTCTCTCACTTTCAGCCTTGCTATATTCAATTCTTAATGCGTATTACTGATGTTGTCCCAATAAAATTTTTGTCCCATTTACTTCTTCCATTGATCAGTTTGAGTATCATGAATACACTGATGGCCACTTTGATCCTATCAAAGTTTGACAGATCTGAAACTGCAATTCACTGTGAGTCTTTTTCTTGGGAAATTACTACATTTTCCAGTTTAGTAAATTCCTGTGTATTTTTACTGTATTCAGTTTTTATCTTGATTCACACATTTTTAATTGAGACCAATTCAGTTCTTGCATAGACATTTGAAGGCATTTAGATGTTGCTTTTTTTTTTTTTTCTTTAACTGAAAATTACAGAATTTACTGAGTTAGAGAACAAAAAAGGACCAGTAGTCTTTCTTGGCTGTTACTGAAAATTACTAGGTAATGAGCCTAGTAAATATCTCTCTTTTCAGGGTATACCTAAATGTCAACCAATGATATCAGTGGTATCAATATTACCACACTAATAACTAGCTAATAGTGTAGCTGTAGCAGTACAGGGTTCTGCTTGCTCCAATCCCACAAACAGGAGATACACGTGCAGCCTATACTAAACTTCACACTGATGCTGCTCTCACCTGGTGTGGGTAGTATGTAGTTAGCTCCATCCTGCCTGTGAAAACCACTGTCATATTGTGGACCATGCCTTGAGAAAGAGCTGTAAGCTGGAGGTTAATCAATGAGAAAGGAGAGCTAGTTTAGTAAGCAGGTGAGGAGCTGTCTCTGTCTGGATTGGATGATTAAATTGCTATGTTTAAAATTAGGAAAACTGTCTTCTAGAAATGTTGATATTAATAGTGTTGGTTGCAATAAATATACTAAAAAATATGATCATATTTCTGCTGCAAATGCACTGGTTCAAAGGATCAGTGACACATGATGACTTACTTCTTTATAAATGGTCTTGGCTGTAGTGTGTTTACTAAGAATAAGAATAAAATGCAGAGAAAACATCTGTCCTGAATCTCAGAGATTCCAAATATCCTCTAGACCACACCCCATGCAGGAAAACAGGAACTGGTTTAGCAGATCAGATAAGTACAGGAGAAGAGAAAGACTTCTTCACAAGTGCACAGAGTGACGGTAAATTTGCCTGCAGACCTTACAGAACCAGTGGATGAAATAGTCACTGCACTTTAGCACCTCCTGTGTCACTGTGCAGAGGGAATTCAGCTTCTGGGAGAGCTATTGCCAGGCTATTTTCTAGTCTTTCCTTGTGTCCTAATACAGTAATGGGAAAATTACAACAACAACAAAAGGCAGCTCCTTGCAGCTGGAAGGACGCACTTTCTGACTAGCTTGTCCACTCTCCAACTTTGCCCAATTTCGTCCAACTTCTGTTTCATAACCATTCCCACTGTTGGAGACTTTCCATTGCTCTCCCAGAAAAGTCCAAGGGTCTCCTAGGGTATACAAATAACAGATTGATTCACCTTCCATCCCTGTGTAATGCTGAGCAGAACCACATATCCTGTCTGAAGGACAGAAATCATCATGCAAACACAAATCACTTATTTATCATGCATCATACACAAGTATTGTTATCTAATTTATTATCTAATTTAAATTACTTACCATGCTAAAATACATTACCTTCCATTGCACACAGAACTAAAACTGCATTTTGCAGAGAATCCCTGAGAAAGTGCCTTTAACGAGTTAACTGGCAGGTCCTGAAGTGTCATTGTACACACCAATTAAAGCACAGACTAGAAAACAGTGGATCTTTGATGACAGTCTCTATAAGAATGCCCAAACTTTTTGATTCCTCTCTTGTTCTTTGTACCAACACAGACCTAGTAGTGTAAACTGAAACATGAGCTTTCGTTGCCTTCTATTCAAGCAGCTGCAATAAAAACTGCTAATGGAAGAGGAGGAAAGGAGGAGAAGATCAAATGCCCTAAGAGATATTTACACAACATAAGAGTTTTGTGACCATGAGATGCTGTTTTGAAGTTACATACAGAGAGTGAAGAAAGAATCTGTACTTTCAGGAAACTTTGTGACAAGAATAGGTGGGAAAATAATTACATTGCATAGCTAACCTTCTCTTTGTACAAACACATTATGTGGCAAATGCCAAAGCAAACAGTTTACAAGTCAAGTATAGATTTTATTCATTTGCCATCTGATCAGGTATTTATACATACCTGTGGCAAAAGTGTCCTTGTTCTTTGTTTTGTTTTGTTTTTAGAAACAGGAAGTTTATTAAATCATTGATGGGAAAGTTCAGGCTTTAAAGTAAAGCTTTAGAAATTGCTTTACTTTATAATTTTGTTTAAAACATAATGCTTGTTGCATGATTCAGAGTGAAAATGTTGCCTTAGCATGCCTTTTTTCCCTTCAAGTGGTTAACTAACCTGCTGACGGGTGGAGAAACAGCAGACAAGTTTTTTTGGTGAGACTTTTCTGACAGTCTTTTGTGATGTCATGAGCAGGGCAGGGAAACGCAGCCTGTTGGAAATCACTGGGAAGCAGGACGGTCTGAAACATTTCCCTTTAAAAGTAAAGCAGGGGCTTCACTGCAAAATTGTCAAGTCTTTCCAAGTGGGCTCCTTGCAGGCTTTCATCCTGGTACAGGTCCTAATCTAATTGTTCATTAAGAGTCTAAACAAGATACTGGAGAGCACACAATCAGAATTAATTTGCAGATGGCAGAGTGATGCACCAACCACTTTGAAGAAGAGCCTCAGAAATCAAACAGGCCAAGTGAAGGGACAGTCTGAAATCCACAGAATGAAATTAAGCAAGGGGAGAACTGCAACCAAACACACAAATAGGATGGAGAATGAGAAAGAGCAGCACGACAGGAAAGTATTTGGAGATTACTGTGAAGCACAAACCAAGTCAGCAGTTGAGGCTGATGTGAAAAAGACCAAATCAACGTGATACGATCACGAGACAGAAGGCAGCTTCTCAGCTTTGTTTGGGGTTGGTGAAACCTCAGCTGTAAGATTCTGCTCACTTTCAGGCTCTGCACTTGAACAACGATGTAAGCAAGGTTCAGGTGAAGGTAGCAAGCAGGATGAGAGGTTTAGAGAACTTGACATACAAAAGGAACCATAGAAAGAGAATTGCTTGGTCTAAAAGGGGAAGGCTGAGGTGGGTAAGTGAAAGTCCACTGCAGCAAGATGATTGTCACAAAAAGATAGATCCACTAGAGGGAATTTAAAATTTTCCTTTTTGAAAGCTTTTTGAGTTTTAACAAGGTGATCTTTAAGGTCCCTTCCAACACAAACCATTCCATGATTTTAAAGATGGGCTGGAAAAATGCCTGCAAAGGGTTATATGGGAATGCAGCAACCTCTTAAGGTAATTTCCAGTCTTAGATTGTTTTAATTCATTGACCCTTCACATGAGACTGCATCTGAAGCCAAACATCTATTTTAAAGTACAGTATTAGTGGATTATCTTTTTTTTTTTTTTTTTTTGTAGTGGAGTTTTTTTTTTAGCATGGCACCCTAACTCTTCTTTTTTCATAAACATAATTTTGTAATTCTAATGTCAGTGTTTTCATAATAGTGGGTGATTTTCATGAATATTTGCTCTGAAGCTTTAGGATGCCTTTGCCAAATCAGAATTATGTTTCAAAGTGTTTCACTATAATGTAATAGGAGTTTGATAGATGGCATATATCTCTTCAATCTGTTTCCTCAAGGATAGTTAATCACAAGTAAAAATTTGATCTCTCTCTCCAAACATTTGTAACATTTCTATTTAATGTACATACTGATATTTATTACTGATATTTTTTAACTTAACCAAGTTTCTTCAGTTTTCAAGCCATATCTCAAAGTTTTGTTTTCTTTTTTTTTTTTTTAATAACTGACACTACAGAGGCTCATTTGTATCATATTTGCTTCATTTGCATTGCTTTGCAAAGTATTTTGTTTCGCAACATCTGTCCTTTAAAAATATACTTGCCTACAGGTAGTGACCTTTGGATGCTGTCCTCAGTACAGTCAATGAGACAAGATTGTGAGAACATTTTGTTGTCATTCAGGAAATCATCCTGAATCGGATGAGAAGAAAAGGTACTGTGCAGATTTCAAATTGAATTTAGCACCCTACTTAAAACTGAAATGCTTCATTTATTTTTTTTGGCAGAAGAAATCATAGAATCAAAGAATGGCAACGTTGGAAGGGACTGCAAGGATCATCTAGTTCCAAGCCCCTGCCATAGGCAGGGACACCTCCCACTAGTACAGGTTACTCAAGGCCTAGTCCAACCTGGC
>VWZE01007525.1:871389-969542 GCA_013396675.1 Eubucco bourcierii | reverse complement strand
CTCAGCCTGTCCTCATAGGAGAGCTGCTCCAGCCCTCTGATCATCTTTGTGGCCCTCCTCTGGACCCGCTCCAACACTTCCATGTCCTTCCTGTGCTGGGGGCTCCAGAACTGCACACAGTACTCCAGGTGGAGTCTGACAAGAGCAGAGTAAAGGGGCAGAATCCCCTCCCTTGCCCTGCTGGCCACGCTTCTTTTGATGCAGCCCAGGACTGTCTGGGCTGCATGCTCACACTGCAGGTTCATGTTGAGCTTTTCATCAACCCAGAATGGGTTGACAGAAATGGACAGACAGTTTCACTTTAGGAAAAAAAAAAAAAAACCAAACAGTGAATGTGTCAGTGATTTAAAAAATGTTTTTATTTAATTCTACATTTCTTTCAGTGAAAGTACATGTTTCTCATCTATAATGCTCACTACAAAAATCCATCTGTTAGAAGAAGAGACACGTAAATTAATCTCCGGGAGAGTACAAGAGTATGCTCATTGCAATAATAATGTAGTCTCAGTTGTGTGTAGAGTCATCTGCTTTACGGCATATGAAGGATCAGACATTGCAACATCTGATGTGATTCTGTTGTATCATTTGCTACAGATTCATGGACAAAGGAGATTTGGCAGTCACAAGATGGGATTTGTTTTTTAACCTAGGGTTTAGTCGGGATTTTTGTGCATTCTTTGTGGGCTGCACATTGACACACACAAAAGATTTCTCCTGTGATAACTAGAAACACAATTAACATTCATCTTCCATGCAGTAGCGAGGCACCTGTGTCTGCCTTCCTTCTGCTGAGGTGGCTACAGGTCCTCTGGAACAAAGCTCTAGACCAGCCCAGCCCATAGGCCACAGATTCCCAGGTCGAAAGAAAAGGGAAACTACTCCTTGAGGGATGTGGCAGCAGAGAAAATGTTGCAGCCCTGGAGGGGTGAGCAAGGCTGGCTGTCTGCCTCAGCAGATCTCTGAGGCATTAAGTCACCTCAGCGAAGCCATCCGACATAGGTCAAAGCAACTGATAAATATGTGCACTGCTTTGCCTTTCAGCTTCACAGCATCAGCAGGCCTGCAGCAGATGCTTCCTCTGCCTAGTGAGGTTTTACCAAGGGTCTCACAAATTCCATCTACACCAACCTGAACTCTACTCTTCCCTGGTAAGAGTTCATGTGTGGTTTCACACACCTGTAGGGATCTCAGGAGAGTTGCTCATTATTCCTCCCTGCTCACCTGGAAAGGTGTATGTACACCGAGGATACACCTCTTGTGGTTATTTTCCCTCTGAGGCAAGGGAGGTGAAATTGTTTGCCTGGTATATAACATTTGTTTTCCTTGTGGTAATGGGCAAACACCTTTTTTCTTGCTGTTCTCTCTTGATGCAACCCACAACCCTGCATGGTCTTCCTATGCATTTACACAGCTTGTAGGGCACCATGTTCTGTTCTCAGTCTTCAGATTTCTTTGAAACTGATGAAGCAAGACAGGCTCTAGAAAATGCAGAGGTTGGTATCCAATCTATATTCATACCATGTTGTGCTTTAACCTTGTGGGTTATGCCAAAGGAGGCATAAGAACTAAATAAGACACTAATTTCTTAAGTCAATAAGAGATCTTTCTTTTTGTTGTATGAATTCTTATCTAGTTATCATCCCAAAATTTTAGCAATAGGTTTCTGCTAATGATTTAAAGTCAGACCTATGCTGCGAACCTTAGTAAAGAAATTATTTGTCCTTTACCATTTCTACTTGAAAATTAACAGAGATTCTTCCACTACTTTCAATATAAAATAATGCTTTCCGGAAACAAGACAGAAGGCTATAACCACATCTGACCAATATACAGAGGGATATATACTCTGTGCTTGAAGTTGCCTCTATTGGAGTACTTAGTCGGTGTAAGAGTGGTTTTCTTTCAGGGTTATGGCCAGTGTAGACAGACCTCATGCTGGTATGTCCATATTTATCAAAACTTGGAAATCCAGCATGTAGTCATAGAGTTGTTCCAGCAGAAATGCAGAGCACAGACCAAGCTCTGGTGGTCCAGCTAAGTCTAGTTTTGCACAGAGTATGTGTTGTCAAGAAGTCATACTCTGAAAAAATGAGAATGAGCTTGACAGAGAAGCACTGGCAAAGTATCAACAGCCAGACATCCTGCATCACTGAGAGACAGGCATACCTTCTTGCTACTTAACTAATGTATATAATATATTCTTGCCATTGTGTCAACAACGTGTTATGTTTCATCCTCCATTTCCATTTGTGGACTCCATTCTCCTTTTCCTGACCCTTCTGGCAGAATCACATGTTTTCCACAGTTCCCATGGACGCTGAACATTAGCATTATCTCTATGGCACTAGTTGCTTGAGCAACTATAACCTCTGGCTCCATCCAGAGCACTGCACCAACAGTGGTGCAAAGTGCCTCCAAAAGGGAGAAAGCTCAAGTTCACTATGTCACTCAGCATTACGCTCTATGCAAGCACAAAATTCTGTTAGCAATGGCAAAGCAGCCTGGTATGACTGTTTAGAAACTGACTTTGTATTACAATGTGCACCTTGGATAGGCAATCTGTGTCACCTTCATTGGTAGGATCAATGTGTTGTGGAATAGATCCCAAACGCTACAGCTCTACCATAATGAATTGCATCACAACATTTTGTCTCCACTATAATGAATTGCACCAAGTCAAGCACTGGTTGTTCCTTCAGGCCTCAGCAGTAGCTACTATGGGTGCACTGCCTGGGCGACATTTTTTTATCCAATGTGCTGCCCATGTTGTGCTACAGTCCAAATCTCCAAAAGCAGCTTCAGTGGGGGATAATTCAATACTAACAGAAAAATGGAAAGTATCACAAAGTCCATAGTCAAAATATCACCCCTTTGGTAAAGACCACAGCATATGAAGCCATGATTACTTTTACTGATGTTGTTACTTTACAGACAGTAAAGTATAACTCTTGCATTTCAGCTAATTTCATGTACATGTACAGTTCTAGTGGTCGCTATCTATCAAAGCACCTTAGATTGTTGCAGGATAAGCTTTGTTTTAGATCCCTATGCCAGACCTTTTCTACTACAGATCTTTCTCTTTCCTTGTCTGTTTGTTTTGTTTTGTTTTAAACCTTTCTCACAGCTGGAACCTGCTTCTTTCCCAGAGCTTTTCTGTTGTGATAGAAACTGTACGCCTAACAATTCTTTGACTGGACCTTGGAGTGGGGAAGGCTGCCTTTATCTTGTGATCGTAGCTTGACTGGGTTTTGACACTCATAAAGAAAAATCTCTCCAAGAGCTTGTATTGATTGCCTTATTTGGATAACCCAGGTATTACTTATCAAAAGATAAGTAAAAGTAAAGAAATATGATGAAATGCTTGAATATGTCTATCTAAGCCTTAGTCCTTCCCTGAGTGTATTCCATATGTTCCTCTCATTTTTGTTCCGTCTCTCTTTTAATTAGAAGGTACAAATATTCAGTAACTGCTGCTTATTTCCCACCTTTTCTACTCCAGATAAATGATTTTAATAGGTTTTTAATTCTTTGATCTTAACCTTGGAAATATCCATCTACAGCTTATCTGGAACCAGGTGGTAAGCATTTCACTGGTAGAAGTCTCTGTTCTTAAAGATTTGTAGTTATCTTCTCTGGAAGATATTCATCTTTGTCGTGACTCTGTTTAGTGGTTTGGTTTTTTTTCCCCTTAAGTCTCCTTTAATTCCCTATAACTGAACTAAAAACATCAAACACAAAAATGAGGTACCTATGATAGCCATGAAAATAATACAGATGTCTTTTTATTTTTTTCACAGCAACCAGATGAATATGAAGTGCTTTGTATAGTGCAACTTTACCATCTGGATTTTACACAAGTTGAAATAAATGCACACACCCATAGAACAAGTAAAACTGGCTGTTGCAGCTACACATAGTTCCTTGTGTTCATTAAAATTCTATCTTGAGCTTATCTTGATTGGCATGTAGATCAAAGTGAAAACGTAATAAATAAAAGAATATACATAATGGAATCCATGGAAAGAAGCTATTCAGAAGATAATTCCAGCAGGTAAATTGCGATGCAGTATTAAAAACAAGAGCGCAGAAGCATTTGAAACATGGCACGTCATACACTGCTGAAGGGCCAGATCCTGAGGACATTACTCACTTGCGTAGACACACTGACTTCAAAAGAATTACTCACCGTGAGTAAAGATAGTCAAAATACAACTAAACAAGAGAGTATTACATCCTTCAGTGCTGTGTAGCTGAACAACAGCTCTGTGTGAGTGATAAGCAGTTCAGACCATGATGGAAGCTCCAACCCCCTTCTGGGATGTGGTATGCACGTGCATAGGGCAGGGGATCCCTGGTCCAATGGAGAGCATGAGCATAAATACACATATATATGAAATTAATATGGTTTCCTTCAGTTGTGCCCACCTGTGCTGTTTATGAAATTAATTCTTTTACTTCTCTAGCTCTGATTGGCCTTGCACAGTCCATACATTGCAAAGTTGGCTGGATCAACCTCATCCCGTAGATTATTAAGCAAACCGTTGTGCTGTGCTGAAGTGAAGCCTACATTTACATAGCCGAATTTTTATCACTGCTGAAGTGCATGGAGAAAGAGCAGTTTCACTTTCAGATGTCAAGGATGAATGCTTAGAGAAAACAACAAAGAACAATTTTTTTTTTCACCTTAAATTGCTAACTAGAGTATTTTGATGCAGTCATAGGACAGGAACATAAGGTTTCTTAACATAATTTAAAAAAAAAAATTATTGGCACAATTACGCAGGTGAGATAAGGGATGATTTATGAGGTTAGTCACAGAAGTTGAACAAAACAGAAACTAGATGACAGATTCAAGACAATAGAAACTAGAAGACAGGATCTGTATACTGTTGGCTATGGAAGAGAGTGAGTTCAAACCAGAGTATGTGAGAAAAAAATATGTAAGGAAAAAGTGGACAAAGGAGAAGCCTAAAAGAAAGTTTTATGAAATAATATTAGAAACCTAACTGGCATCAGTGACTGCTGCTCGTTTCCACTGTTTAAACAATGTAAACTGACAAAAAGATCTGGGTATGAGAGATTCTGCTTTTCTGGAAAATAAAATTAAGGGTAAATTTCTCACACTTCAGTCTTTCAACCCTTTAATGTTTGAGCATTCTTATTACCTAGTCAGTATAACCGAGTAGTAACCAGGCTGTCATGCCATAAGTATGAGTTTCAACATTGAAAAACATTTGTCTGTGGTTATAGATTGGCTCTCTGGGAAGAAAAAAAAGAAAGAAAGAAACAACAACAACAAAAAACTGGTTGTGGCAGTACATACTGGAACTTCTAAAAGCAAAACACGAGGCAGAGTTTACCTGTCTGCCTGCTACTGCCTAGAGTGTTTTCCCAGGTCTCGGCTAGTTTATAACATATGGTTACCCGCAGTCATGTGAAAGTGTTTTCAACAAGCCTGATGAATTATTTGCAGTCACTACTGTTTTACATAAAAAACCCTTCACAGTATTTTGAAGTAGGCAGCAACCCCTTCCTCAAAACATTCATAATTATTTTTAGCCAAATCCACTACTTCTTTGACCCAGTTTTTTGTTCATATGATTCAACTGATTCCAGCAGTAATGGATCTATGTGTCATTTTGGAATAAAACACTGTAATGGATCAGTCCCCTTTGCTCCTTTCTTCTACAGCTTTCCACTGCCATCACGACAGACTGAAGGAAATTTCCCACATCTGTGAAACTTTCTCAATAAGCAGTGGAAGATAATGGCATCCTAAAAAACCTTCACAAGCATCTCAGAGATTATGATATCAATAATACTGAAAAAATGACACCTAGGTTATTTCAATACATTCCTCCTTTCTTTTTCTTGTTTGTATTTTGTGGGAAAACCTAAATCTAATTCAAATAACTGAGCAGACTCTTCTCTTAAAAAAAAAAAAAGTTCCCCCACCTCAAGCTCTTAACTAACTGACACGGAAGTTAGCTACATTATGCGGGCTTCAGGCCATCCTCAGAACAATTAGTCTTCATCAAGCTGAAACTTGCTATGCTTAGGCGGTATGAGATTTCTAAACAGGTTGTTCAGCCCTATTTTCTATGCTCAGTTGCCCAAGGATTTGTTTTCTTCCAAGAGCAACAACAAAGAGCTTACAAAAGTTTTGAAAGACTACCATTTTGGGAGATTTTTCTAGCCTTAAAATAAAACAGTTCCGTTAGGACAGACACCAGGTTTTCAAGATGGAAGGCCTCTGCATACTGTGAAGGACTGCCAGGCTATTACCTCTGGCTTTTCTCCTGCAATTGCAACCTTTCAGGTGTGCTGTGATGCAGCAGTGGTTTGACAACCTAAGGTTTAACTGAGGACATTTGAGGACTCTGAGGAAAGATCCTTCTTGTGTGTTAGTAACATTTTAGTTGACCATATTTGTTGATAAGGTACTTAGAGCCTAGAAAGGGCATGACTGTCTGTTTAAGCCTAAATAAAGATTTATATACTTTCATGTACTGTATATGTTTGTATGGCATTTGATGATGTGAGACACTGGTACAAAACCATAGTAAAATGTTTTTCAAGCATGTCACATTTAAGTAAGCATATATTTGCTTGAAAAGAAAAAACAAAATAAAAAAGAAGCCCCAGGCCTTTCAGAGGATGTAAGCTAACAATTCTGCCTCCTAAAGCAGTGAATAATGACAGTCTATTCCTGTACAATTGTGTCCCACAAACAGGAGGAAATGATGCAAATGTATGTTCATTTAAGAGACTTAAAGACAAAATGGAGTCTCTCTCAATTATCAATAGAGAACAAGACAGCACAGATCATGCAGTACTTGCCTTTGCCATACATTCTGTACATGCTAGAGACTGTTCTTAATGTAATGTGTTGAGTTACATGCTTAAGCAGCACAGTATGAATAGAAGACACGTAAGTAGCCAGTTTACTCAGCAGTTATCTTCACTGATGGAGTTAGAATCTTACAAAATTTTTAGGCATTCAACAGCTATGCTGTCTCCACAAGCTTCATACTACTGTAGTAGTTCAAAGAAGGAAAAATAAGAAAAAGCTAGAGTGTTTATACAGATATTTCAAAAACAGAGTTTCTAGTGGTACCCATAGATTTATGTCTTTGGGCCTACACAAATCTGGGCTTCTCTGTATACAACAACCATATTTGTTGGAAATGTTGTGCCAGTCCTAATGTTTTTTTTCCAGGCTTTGAATTCCAAACAAGAAAGGAATCCAAAGGTGTTAAATGCCACATGGAGTGCCTAGGAGGAGACGGTCCTTACTGGAAAGTGTTTTTGAAGCTGCATGTTTAGGAGAATAAAAGTACCGTTATCCTTGCTTTATAGGTACTGGCATAGAGAGATGAAAGGATCTGCCTCTGCTATTCATGGAAGGATTATCATTGACTTCAGTGGGTGTAGTATCAGCCCTATAGCGGTATGAAACTTGGCTCCTAATTGCATTAGGCCCACGTAGGCTTAGTTTCAGCCACAGTTCATTTTTACCGCCAGGTTTTTAACCTGTAAACCAAAGGTATTTCAACTGCTGACAGAGTCTGACTTGCGGTTCTAGGCTCCCAGAGTGCTTGACTAAGAGAAACCCATGTCCAGTCACGTTTCATTTGTGCTCGAAGTATTTGGCTTCCATCAATGGCTTGGGATGGCCTTTTCTCTGCAGATTAAGAGGAAATAATATATGACGCACAGGCTTGTCTCACTCACTTCAAAGTGTGAGCAACAGTGACTCACCCACCTCCACAGACATCTTTAAACTCTGTGCTGAGTTTCCTATTTTTCTTCTTGTGTCATAGATAGCATTGCTGTCTTTTGTTTTCTCCAGCCTACATTCACCAGCATTGCGGGATGTCAAACCTAATCTGGCAATGAGGCAGGAGTTTTGTTTGGGTTTTTTTTTTCACGGTGCCTTTGGGTTCCCATATTCTTTCATAGTTTACTTAGCCAAACAGCATGTGTTTAAGTTTCTCAGTAACTCCGGGTGTTACCAAATAAGAATAATCTGCATAATATCTGCTTGAGAGGGAGGCTTGTTATTCACACTTTGTTATCATCTTGTCCCAACAGACAGCTGCTGTCACTGTTTGCCCTTTTCAGTGGAAGTGGGCTAAATTCATCCTAGCCACAGACGGGGGTAGGTGGCTGTGTTGGAGTTCCCGCTGATTTGGAATATGACACACTAGACTGAGTTATTCTTTTACAGAGCAGATAAGCTTAATGAAAAGGTTAATTAACCTAACTGTGGATGGAACTGGTCCATGCAGGATGTCAGCTGGAACAGGAAATCTACACTTTGTCAGGAATATCATGAAAAAAAAAAAAAAACAGTTATTACCTTATTAAAACAGTCTTGCCAGATAATGCTACACTTTCACCACGAAGGATTTCTCCGCTCTTGTGCTTGCAGTTTGACACCAGGATTCTATGAACCTGGGTCATCCACAACTGTGTAGGCTTTCAGTCCTGTAGGCTTATATGCAAAAACCGATCATCACCACCACTGTCTTTCCTACACCACTGTTTCTGAATTAAAGTGACCGCGGCAGCTCTGCCCTCTACTGAACCCGGGGCTGTTGACATGCATTAGACATGATATAAGCATGCCTAGAAGACTGGGATCCTTGAGGGTCTTAGACAATAGAATACCTACTTTGTAAATCCCAGATGCACTAGAAGAAATGCCAATCTACATATTTATTTCAGCCAAGGTGTCACAGGTGTGATTTTAAGCATCAAACAAAAAATTTGTAATGGAAATTTTGAGTAGTAGGGCAAACATTACCGGGAAAGTCACTTGTTTCTCTGATGAAATTTTCCTTGGTTGGACTTAGATGCTTTATTTGAATCTTGCTGTCTTCTTGTCAGACCTGCCTATCTGAGCTGCAGCTCTTCTGGGTGTCCAGTGCTCTGCTTTGGCACATGTCCAGAACAGTTTAAGCAGCCTGATAGCTATCTCCCACCTAAGAAGCTAGTCATTCTTCTGTTGAAGTCTCCTGGAGGGGTGTGAAACCTGGAAACATTCTCAAAAACACCAAATGCACACCCAGAAGGCTCCTTGCTTCGTGGTTTCTTTTTCAGAACAGACAGTGGAGGAGGATCTGCCACCCACCTTTCATACAATACTTTGTGGTTAAGCCATTCGCTTTGGAAGTTAGATTCAACAATGCTCTGACTGAAGGAGTTGAAACTAACGTTTCTCCAAGGAAAATACCGTAACCAGGGGCAACATGGTTTAAAGGGAAGACATGGAATTCGATGCACACTCTCTTCTCTTCCCCCTGAAGTTACTTTACTGTGCAAAAGAAAATTCAGGACAGATACTTCCACAGAGGTACATTATTCTGTAAGCTGCACAAAGTAGGTTTAGGCAGCGCTCCCTCCTTTGAGGGCTGTTTATATACTTTCCAGTCAACAGTCTTTCACTCTTGAAACACTGAAAGAAATTAAACCGTTGTCTTCCACTTTGTCCACTGCAGTTTTACCTGTACTAGATTAACAGCAACATTTCCGTCACTGGCACATTTCAGAAGTTTCCTTTTTTGAAAGAGGAGATGTAGGCACTTATTTACATCTAATCTGTCAGTGCGAAGGAAGACATGTCTCAATCTTTGCATTTGCTGGAAAGCAGCTGAAAGTGCCTGAATGGTGAGTGATGCAAAAACATTGATTTGAATTCTGTCTTGGTCTACCTAAGCTGTGTGCCTAATGCCTCATATGTAGGTTCTGGTTTTCACTCCAATTGCCAGCCACAATCTAAAGCTGTACTTAGTTTTCATCATCATCAACAAGATTTAGTAGTACTCATTTGAGTTCCTTTTCACCTTTCACCTTCACTAACAGGCTGGCTTGTAAGGTCCTGCACCTGGGTAGGCACAATCCCAAGCACAAATGCAGGCTGGGTGGTGAATGGCTGGAGAGCAGCCCTGAGGAAAAGGACCTTGGAGTCTGGGTTGATGAAAAGCTTAACATGAGCCTCCAGTGTGAGCATGCAGCCCAGACAGCCAACCGAGTCCTAGGCTGCATCAAGAGAAGCATGGCCAGCAGGGCAAGGGAGGGGATTCTGCCCCTTTACTCTGCTCTTGTCAGACTCCACCTGGAGTACTGTGTGCAGTTCTGGAGCCCCCAGCATAGGAAGGACATGGAAGTGTTGGAGCGGGTCCAGAGGAGGGCCACAAAGATGATCAGAGGGCTGGAGCAGCTCTCCTATGAGGACAGGCTGAGAGAGTTGGGGCTCTGCAGCCTGGAGAAGAGAAGGCTTCGAGGGGACCTGATAGTAGCCTTCCAGTATCTGAAGGAGGCCTACAGGAAGGCTGGGGATGGACTATTTACAAGGCCTTGTAATGACAGGACAAGGGGCAATGGGTTTAAACTGGCAGAGGGGAGATTTAGACTAGATGTTAGGAGGAAGTTCTTTACAGTGAGGGTGGTGAGGCACTGGAACAGGTTGCCGAGGGAGGTTGTGGCTGCTCCCTCCCTGGAGGTGTTCAAGACCAGGTTGGATGAGGCCTTGAGTAACTTTTGCTAGTGGGAGGTGTCCCTGCCTATGGCAAGGGGTTGGAACTAGATGTTCCTTGCAGTCTCTTCCAACCTTACCATTGTATGATTCTATGTGATTACAAACACAGTGGCCAGGAAGGTGATCGTCCCCCTGTCTTCAACACTGATGAGGCCACATCTCAAGTATTGTGTTCAGTTCTGTGCCCCTCGGTATAGGAAGGACATTGAGGTGCTGGAGTGTGTCTAGTGAGGGGTAACAAGGTAGGTGAAGGACCTGGAGCACATGAAAGATGAGGAACATCTGAGGGAGCTGGGGTTGTTCAGTCTGCAGTAGAGGAGGCTGAGAGGGCACCTCATCATTCTCTATAACTACCTGGAGAGGTGTTGGGGCAAGGAGGGGACCAGCCTCTTCTCTTTGGTGCCAAGCTACAGGACTAGAAGAAATGGTTTCAAGCTGTATCAGGAGAGGTTCAGGCTGGATGTTAGGAAAGGGTTATCAAACATTGGAATGGTCTGCCCACAGCAGTGGTGGAGTCATCATCCCTGGAGAAGTTTAATCAGCATGTGGACCTTGTGCTTGGTGACATGGTTGACCCTTCAGGTTGAGGGTTGGACAGGTTGGTCTTTGAGGTCTCTTTCAACCAGATGTATTCTGTTATTCTGTGATTTAGTGAACTAATTTTGCCATCTCTAGCAAAAGGACTCCCTATATTTCTTTCTCAACCTTAATTAGATCTGATCTGTTTTGTAGGCAAGGATTTCAAATAATTCACAATGGAAGAAACTTCTACTGTTCTATGGTTTCTGTCTTTTCTCTTTTTTATGGATGTCAAAGTAGATTCTTAGTCAAGAGTGTGAGATCTTTAAATACCTGCCAAAGCAGAAGAAACTGTAGGGAAAATAATAAGGTAGGAAGTGTAAGGCAGATGGTGCCACGGATTTCAATATCCAGTGGAATGTCTGTCTCTGAAGTGTTGCTGACAGCAGAAGATGGCAGCAGCACAGAAGCATCATGTGGGCACAGGAAAGGATAGAAGGAGCTGGGGTGCTTGGAGCAGGAGAGTTGAGGTGAGGGACAATGGGTGAGAGGCAGAGTTTCATAGACAGGAAAAAAATTGGGCTTGGCTTTGCTGGAAATGTGGGTATCATTATGGAAGGATGAGAAATGGCATGTGGGAAGTTCAAGTGGGAGAGACTTTTCCGCAGAAGAGTGGAAGGAGGGTTAGGAGAAGCCAATATATAGTCGACCCTTAAGAGAGTGAACTGCAAGATCTGGAAATTTTACCAGGGGAAGAGATGTCCTTTCAGGAAAAGGTTGTCAAATATATGGGGAAGTGGTGGCAGTCTCTGAGGAAATACAGTGACTGGGATCCAGGGAAAAGACTTTAAGATCAGGTACAACTAGGGGAACGGAGGGAGCCTTTTATCTTCCCGTCCTTACCACTTCTGCCTCCATGGGTAGCAGGAGTGCATACAAAGGCAACAGCCTATTTCTCCATGCTGCATTAGTCTTTGATTTTAAAAGGACAGAACTGTTTGAAAGTAGTGATCACATGGGTAACCTTTAGACTTGTTCCAGTACAAAAATCAGAGCTGTCTTCATCCCTGGAGGACTCCAACACTCAGCAGGAAAAGACTCCAATGGAAGTGATCCAGTATTTCTGATAGTTCCACTCTCAGCTGAGTATTGCTGTAGATGACATTCAGAAATCCCTCCCCACAGCATTTCCCATGATCCTTTGCCCTAGGAATCTGGAAAACCTTTAGTGATAGAGTCAGCCTTACCTTTGACATGTTACATTGTGCCACTCTCATTCTATTTCATTTTATTTTTGCTCAAGATGACAGACACGTAAATCTGCATTATTTTAAAATGTTGACATCCCCATGGGCTTGCAGTAATGCAGTCTAAGTTCACATTTCTATGACAGAAAACTGTGTCATTCAGAGAATACAAAGGAGATCACACAAAGGATTAACATGCCTCTTGCTGAATCCGTCTTGCATTCAGGTGTTTTTCTGATCTCCTCATTTTATCCCTCAAAATCGTCACTTCTGTTTGACCTGCCTGTAGGCCAAAGAGTAAGTTGACTTGGCTTCTTTCCAAATCCTGTTAAAGGCCATTCCTGAGGTCATAAATGCACATTGCTGAAGAATAAAAGCACACCTTTTCCTGTTTGAATGGGTAATATAGCTCTTCTGTAGTGCTCACAGCTGTAGCTGTTGAGATGATTTGGACTGAATGTACTTTTCTTTCTAATGATACAGAAGCTTTTGTGGAACCAGAAATGCTTTTCTTATGTTTCCTATAAAACCACTCTTCTCCAAACAAAATAATATAGTAATTGATTTGCTTTGGAAACCAGTAGGTATGAGGCAGCACATGAACGTCCATTTGGTCCCTCCAATTCAGCTGCACCACTGAGGCACTGATTTATAGCCCAGCTTCCACAAATCCCTTCTCTCTTGTGGAGCCACCAAGTCTCCCTGCTGCCTTGAGAAGTTGTCTATCTTCCTGCTGTGACATTAGAGGGAGACTGAGGTAGCTAACTCCCTAATTTACATGCCTCACATAGGTGATTAAAGTTAGCATTTTGGCTGCAATGTTATCAATGAAACATCTTACCTTATTTTCCAGTTCAAAGAATCTCACGTTTTTGTCCTGATGAAACCCTTTGGTACTTAAGAGGAGTGCATAGAACATTCTTCATACTAATTAAAGAAGCCAGCTGTTTACAGTATCTTTCCATTATCCTGCAATCCTGTTTCAACTAATACGCTCTGGCATGTGTTTTATTATGGACTTCCACAATCAAGCCACAAAATGAAGCAAATACCTGTAACTGTTGTATGACAGTTTTCTAACAATGAGAAATTTGGGGTTGAACTGAAATCAGAGTTCCTCTCCAAGTTAAGTTTTAAAATAAAAATGTTGGTTGGTTTTGGTTTGTTTGTTTTTTTTTCCTGTGGCAATTTAAAAATATTTGCTTTAGTTGTGACTCAACACCAAAACAAAATTTGAAATTATATTTAAGATTAATGGTGTTCACAGTTTTAAGCAGTTTTTCTGTCCCAGCAACAAAAGAGCCATTCAGCTATCTGTTCTCATCTTTAAGACTGAGTGAAGGGTTGGAAAGTAATCTGTGCATCAGTGCATGCCTATTTGAGTAGTTTCACAGTTTGGAAACATTCTCACATAATCCTATATATATATGCTTACTGCATTTGTTTTATGAGCTAACTTACCCTTCTTTTAAACAGGAGATCTAATCTTCAAAGTTCAGACAGAAAACAAATTTATAAACAGGGATTCTTAGTAAAAAGGCTGCTTCTTGGTGGTAGAAGACTAGTACAGGTATCAGTGAATTTATTGTAAAAGTCTACTTTATCTGAGTAGTAAGAAGTCTTGTGTGATGTGAAGAGAGATGTGATTCTATCACAAGTAATAGATTCCAGTCAGCAGTGGATTGTGCTCAGGACTGTGTAATCAAGGTGGTTTGTAAGTTGAGAAACATTGCAGCCACATGCAGAGGAGGTGACTTGGCATTTGGCAGGAATCTCCATCATGCAACTGTCAAATTCACAGTCATGATCCATCATGCAGAATAATGGCTTCCTCCTTCCTGTTCACTCCACAGGCTAAGCATGGTTTTCTATCTTGAATGCATCCAGTCCTTAACATGTGTTCTACTTTATCGTACTAAGTCAGATATGCACTACTGTATCATTGGAAAGTAAATGTTTGTTAGTCTTCACTAGCAGAAGTACTTGAAGTACTTCCTGTGTTGGCATCTGTTATTCGAAAATAGCCATTTATGTTACAAGTTATGAGGTATGTTGTAGTGTACAACAACAGTCGCTGTAGAAGTGAATGAGTAAAAGGCAATGAAATAATTCTTACTCCTATTCCTTCATCTGTAGTAGAAAAGGAATGGAAATAAGGGGAAAAAAGAGCAATCCCACTTCTGGATTTATCAACAAGTATTCAAGGCTTTCCTGAGAAAGTCTGCAACTGTTGAAATAGCAATTTTTAGCACTTACAGGAAAAATATCACCTGAATGTCTGAGAGTGTTTTAAACATTATACATTTCTGGTAGCAAATACATCAATATACTCTTATGGGTTTGAGTTTTTGTTTGGTTTGGTTTGGTTTTGGTGGGGGTTTTGTNTTTTTTTTTTTTTTTTTTTTTTTTTTTTTTTGTTAACTCTCTAATAACAATAAGTAAAATTTAACATTGTCTTGCAGGAAGTGCCTGAAAAAGAAACTCTTGATATACTCCAGACTCTCAGCCAAATGAAAGTTTAGAATGATGAATGTATTTATCAGTTGTCTCCAGGGAATGAATTTTATGCTGAGTTAGAATGCAATGACTGGAAGCAAATAATTTTCCAGTGCTAAGATATTGTTTTTGTGTGTTTTATTTTTTTTTTGCTTGGTGCTTTTGGGATTGAAAACAGAATTCCTCTGAGCTGTTTATAAATTAGGATCTGAAGGAGAATTAGGAAACAAATGCGTTTACTGAGTAAGACTAAGTCAGTGCATGAGCAGTGGAACAGGAAGGATCATAAACCAGAGAGACCAGTTCAAACCAATTTTCACAGAACTCCTCCCTTTAGTAACATTACTGTAAGTTACAAATATTATTACATCATCAGAACAAATGATTATTTGCTAATCCATGATTCAGAAGGCCAACTATTGTTAAACAAGCACCCTTCAGAAAGTGATTAACCCTTTGTTCTTTTACTACATCATCGAATGTAAAGATGCAAAGAAGCTATGAATGAAGTGTGGCAATAGGATGGTGACTATGATATTGATAGCATACACATACACTCCTTTATACTGAGAACTCGAAAAAGGTAGCAGGTTACCAAATCTGGCACAAGAAGCCATTAGTACAGTCACAGAGCAACTGCAGTGCAAAAATCTCACCATATCCGTGTTTACTTAATGTATGACATTGCTGACAATTCTTTTTCTGGAAGCTGTGCTGGACTTCTTTTGAAGAATGTTAATTATCATAACTTCTTTGATGTGCATCTGAACTCGGGAAATGGACTTGAGCAATCACAGTCATATAATATACAGACACTGATATCCACATCTGCCCAGACCTCTAATTTTTTTCTGCTCCAATTAATATTCCTGCTAGAGGACAGAAACACTTCTAGAGGTTAGTGGATGTATACAGTGTACAAAGGTGTCCCAGCAGCTACAAGCGAAACATACTACCAAACCAGGAAATAGGAGGAGCGGGTTAAACGGAGGTCTTCATTAGTGTTTTAGTTCTAGTTGGGAGTGCTTACTTTGAGCTACTGACTTGCCCTATTTAGCATAGAATCATAGTCATAGAATGTTTTGGGTTGGAAAGGATCTTTCAAGCCCATTTACTCCAACCCTCCTACAACAAGAAGGGGCATTGCCAACTACAACAGAGTCCCTAACCTTGTGTATTTTTAGGATGGGATGCCTATGACCCCTCTCGACCTCTCTGTTCACCATTCTCATTGTAAAAGATGTCTTCCTTATATCTATTCTAAATCCATTCTCTTTTAGTTTAATAACATTATGCTTTGTCCTAACACTACAGGACCTATTAAAACCTCTGTTCCCATCTTTCTTATAAGCCTCCTTTAAGTACTGAAAGGCTCACATAAGGTCTCCTTGGAACTTTCTGTTCTCTGGGCTGAACACCCTGGCTCTCTCAGCCTGTCCTCATAGGAAAGAGGTTTCATCCCTTTGATAATTCATGTCTTCATTCTTGTAGGTTCATGTCTTTCTTGTACTGGAGGACTCCAGAGCTAGACTGAGTACTCCAGAAGAGGGCTCACCAAAACGGAATAGAGGGCAGAATCATCTCTCAGACCTACTTGCCAGTGAAGTTTGGGTTTGCATCATGAAGCCTCTCAAACTATGTAAACTGGATTCCCTTTGCATGATACTAACTAGAAAATGCCAAACTAGAACTAGCCTGATGACAAACCCCTGAAATCTGTGCAGTGTACACAGTCCTCAGAATCTACTCCCATTATTTTTAACACAGATGTATCCTTAGATACCTCAGGCTTGGAAAGGCTCATTTTAGAGCTCTGAGAGAAGTCAATAAATAATCTAGAACCACCTCAGCGCGATCTGTAGCTACTCCGTTTGTCTGTGATATTGACTAGGAGAGTGCCTTTTAGTTTTTTTGTCTGCTGTCTTAGAAAGATATTTTGTTGATAGAGTATGGAGAGTCTTTAGTAATGTCCATTTGTTTGGTCACTTGTGGGTGGGTATTCTCCTATGCACTGTTGCTGTAATTAGGCTAGAGGTGGTGCTGACTGTGGTTTCCTCCGTAGCATTTAATTTCCTCTTTTAATGTCTTGGTTTATTTTGCTCTTGGTGATGATCAAAATTAAAAACACAGTTTAAAAATGCAGTAAGAATATTGAAGGGTCCTGGAAAAAAACATGTTGCCTTTTGAAGAAAGTGCCTATGGACATTTTATCATTGGTTTCTTTCAGGCAGTCAGCACTGTGTGTGCACCAGATCATTCTCTTGACTTCATGTTTTGTTGTTTGTTTTATTATCTCAGATAGTAATGAATTACAAAGATACAAATCTCTACAAAAGATGTAAATTACTTTCACATTCTGTCTACAAATGATAGGAGATTCTTCAGCCTGTGTGTAAAGTTTTTAAATATAATCACAAAGGAAAAAAACATCTCATGGGAAGCATGTCTGAAGTCAGAATAATCCTAACTGGATCAGAACAGGTTAGTAAGAGAAGTCTCCACAAGCCCCAAAACAGATGAGTGTTTGTTCCTCTCAGGTTTGAGTGTGCAGGATTCAACTCAGCCTAATTTATGGTGTCTGTAGTGTATATGTCTACATCACAATTAGGTGTTAAGCTCCTATTAAAATTAATGGAGAGTTTGAAGGTTGCTTAAGCACAACCTTCTAGTGCAATTTCAGACACTGTAAAGAATATGAGATATCTACATAAAGCCTGCAGATGAGACACAAGACCTAGGGGTGACCCATTCTCTTCTGTAGCAGCCTGAGGGTGACAACAGGCAGTATCTAGCATATCAGTAAGGTGTCTATGTTTAAGAAAATTATTTGGATCTGAGCTTTCCCGTTATTCTGATGGGAACTTGAACAAGCTCAGATATAGACACCTGTGTTGCATAGCTTAAACTCAAGCAAGTTGAATTCCACTCAGTTTCTCATAATGAATGTAATGGAAGTGGTAAACAAGAGCTGGTAGTATGAAGAACAGCCCTGTTCACAGGGTAAAAAAGGACAGGGGTATGTTGTGGTACTATTAATGAACAGGAATGGTATATTTACATGTGCTGGAAATAGATGTGTGCAAATAATGGATTTTGGGGTTTGGTGGTTGAACTGAAATTTATACAATAAATTCTTTTCAGTTAACCTGAAATAGATTCTTCTTTTTTTTCTTTCTTTTTTTTTTTTTTCCTTTTTCTGTGTGTGTTATTTATGTGATATAAGGAACATGTGTCTCATCTGGTTTGTTAGTGACCAAGAACTAGATTTCTGTGTAGTCTGGGTTAAGCATAGTAGCTGTATTCCTGTAGCTGTGGATTAAAAAGCTTAAAAAAGATACTGGGCAGGAAGCACTGGATCATGAACTGAAAATTACCATGCAGCAATGCGACAGGAAATAATAAACAATCATTTCACAGAATGACTGGAAAGCTTATCTGCTGTATTACGTATTTTATGGATTCTGCTCTGCAACTTTTGCTTTGGACTGCATTCACATGAAATGCTACAATAGTTATTCACTTATGTGAGTGAGCAAAAGTGATTCATAATGCAAAAAGATTGTGAAACTGCCCAGCATCTCTTATGTATATATGTGTTCACCTGTCTCCAAAATAATAATCCAAACCCCATTATTAGAAGGGTATATGAGGAAGATTCTTATGCCCTGATGTCAGATTTAGACCTGAAAGGCTGTCTTGTTTAATTATATTGTTAAGCTGGTAAAATATGTCAGTCTAAACATGCTATCACAGTTTGGGAAACATGAAAATGCTGTCTAGAACGAGTTATAATAGCATTAAAACTTACATGCCAGTGTGAGTATATTTGCACCAAAGCACATAACTGTGCTCATAAATCTGCTGGTTTTACTTGATCTAAGTCAAAAAGCAATGCTCATGCAAATAAAATGAACAGACTCTGAGTCCTGATCAACATGAATAATCTGTATATAAAGAAAAAAAAAATACCTATGGTATTGAGTTCATACCCATGAGCAGTTAAAAGCTACAAATGTTTAGGAATATATAAGTAGAATTTCTCAAAGAGGATATATGTTGATACTTGACATTATCACATGGAAAGTTATGCAGCTGGCAGAAAATGTTGCTTTTCCTTAAAAAAATTATATATATTTACTTGATTGCCTGATAAAAGTAATACTACAAAAGAATATTGCAAAACCTCAGAGGCTTGGCATGTGTTTCTATGTGGGTGGAAAAATGTTGTGCTGAAGCCAAGCCGGAATGAATCGTGAAACTGTAGCATAAAAAAAAAAAATACTAGAAGATCTATATATATTTTTTTTAAAGATGACAGGTAGAATAACAAAGCTGTGGGCCTTACTAGTGTATGTGATATAAACACATTGCTGGAATAATATTGAATATAATACATCACACAGGATAGACTTTGATTGGGGGAAGGACATTTTTGAAGGGTATATAGTGATAGGATGAGGGGCAATGGTTTTAAACTGGAGAAGGGTAATTTTAAGTTGAATGTAAGGAGGAAGTTCTTTACAATGAGAGTGGTAAAATGTTGGAACTGATTGCCCACAGATGTGATTGAGGTACTGTTGCTGGAGATATTCAAAACAAGAATTGATGTGGCCCTGGGCAGCCTGATCCATTTGGAGCTGTCCCTGCTGACTGTAGGAGGGTTGGACAAAATGACTTTTGAAGGTACCTTCCAACCCAATGTAATCTGTGAGTTTGTAAGGACTGCATCAGGATTTCAGACTTCGCTCACAAGTTTAGGCTCCAAGCTGAGGTTTTGAGATTAGAAGACCCATCCCCCAACAATTTCTCCAGAGGAAATCAATAAGGACAGAATTTCCTCTGCCCTGTAAGTTCTAAGGGACATATTAACAGGCATATTAATCAATAAAACTCCATTTCTGTCACTGCATTTTCTATCTCACTGATACGTGTCAAAACAATGCCCCATAGGTTAACACAGCATAAGGTGACAGGTGGCCAGGTTTCCTTAGCCTTTATGCTTCTTATGTCTCAACTCTTATGGGACAGCTTCAGGGAAAGGCATACAAAATTTGATTGCTATGCTGACACTCCATCTGTCTTCCTATCAACCTGATGCCATAATTACCAGGTTGAAATAAAGATGCGTGTAATGCCATGTAAAAATAACAGTGTGTTAATCTCATGCGTAAGCATCTGTGCATGTGTGTGAGATGATGCTGTCTAAAAGAAAGCAGGGACTGTCCCTTCACCTGGAGGTGAGGCGACTCTGGCTACCTTGCGTCACTATTGCCTATCATCAGTCCTTTTGACACCAGCCTCATCCTGGAGAGACACTCTTAAGGACAGGGCCAAGAGTGAGCTAAGATTGAAGAGTCTGGAAAATAAATTCACTGGTAGATTGTCTGTGTAAATATACCCATTAGGATTTATGACAGGTAAAGACGGATTGCAGGTAATCCTATTCTGGTTACTAAACATCATGCTATGTAAATGTACTGTATACACTTACCCCACTGACTGTTCCAGTCCCGGGTTTCTACTTTTTATAACAACCATTAAAACATATTAACCAACTGACAAACATAGAACTACATTCAAGGCATTTATGCACATATTTATGTGCAAAGTTTTATGATATTTCTAGAATTCAAGCCAAGGTTCTTCTTTGGATGGATCAGCTTAAGAAAAGAGAAAGCAGAAATACCAGATGCACAGAGAATTGACTTCACTGATGTGCTTTAGGGCTCAAATTTTGTTTCACTAAAAACAAGCAAACAAACAAACAAACAAACCCCCAACTAAATAAACACTCCTCCCAAAAATATCCCCAAAAGCAACAACCCAAACACAAAAACCCAAACAAACAAACAAAACCCCCCAAAAAGCCCAAACAAAACCTTTGATTCCTCTTCAAGAATTTTAACATTCCACTGAGAATGAATAGTTGGGAACAAAAACGAATAACATATGTGTACTACTTCTTGCAAGGGGAGAAAAAAAGTAATGAAGAAGAACAGACAGGTCAAACTCCAAGTAGGAGTATGGTCATATGTGAGTGTTGGAGTGGGATGTGCTTGTGCTCTTGTAGCCACTTCTCCTTACCTTACCTCATGCTTATGTGTGAGTAAGATCTCAAGTCTCTTATCACTCACCACATCTGGATTTGAGGACACTCCCCAGGCAAGTTCATTTGCCAGGAGCTTTGACTGGGCATCATAAACTGCATTTGGCCTCCAGGCCTTCACTTGAGGAATCTTGCTCCAAGGTCTGAATTCTGCCATTTTGCTGTCATTGAACAGTCCCTTATTTCCCAATCCATTCACTATCTCTTAGGTCTCAATTTGGCCCTCAATTAGTAACACAAATAAGGTATTATTTACATTATGTTGTGATTTTTATTGACATCAGAGAAATTCACTCTGATTGATGTCTTCATACTCTACCTCTAATGATCAAATGAGTGAGTAGCTGTGAAGAGGCAGGGCAAATTTAAGAACAAGCTCTTGAACTCCATCCTTGTCTCCGTAACTGAAATACAGAAAGCCATGCTCAGATCTGACATTTGTGATTATGGATCCGCTTAAATGTTTTAATTTATCTTCACATTGGTTACTTATTTTTTGATATCTTTACAATTCCATAAACAAGAGCTCACTTTAAAACATACAGAATCATAGAAGGATAAGGTTGGAAGGGACCCCAAGGATCATCTAGTTCCAACCCTCTGCCATAGGCAGGGACACCTCCCACTAACACAGGTCACTCAAGGTCTCATACAACCTGGTCTTGAACACCTCCAGGGAGGGAGCAACCACAACCTCCCTGGGCAACCTGTGACAGTGTCTCACCACCCTCACTGGAAAGAACTTCCTCCTAACATCCAGTTTAAATCTTCCCTCTGCCAGTTTAAACTCATTGCCCCTTGTCCTGTCATTGCAAGACCTTGTAAATAGTCCCTCCCCAGTCTTCCTGTAGGCCCCCTTCAGATACTGGAAGGCTACTATCAGGTCTCCTCAAAGCCTTCTCTTCTCCAGGCTGAAGAGTCCCAACTCTTGTAGCCTGTCCTCATAGGAGAGCTGCTCCAGCTCTCTGATCATCTTCTGGACCCACTCCAACACTTCCATGTCCTTCCTGTGCTGGGGGCTCCAGAACTGCACACAGTACTCAATATGACTGGATTAGAGTGGTGGTGGCATTCACTATGAATGAAAGTTCCAAGTTTTGCAGTTCTTATATATGTGTTCAATATAATACATAATAGAGCCTTTTTACTAGTTTTTTTTTTTTTTTTTAATTTTACATAAATTTAGGAAAAATGTGTTTCCTGACAAGAGTTTTTTATGAGAAAAGGAAACACATTTTAAAAATACACTGATGAATTGGGTGGGAACCCTGGTAACAGAGGATGCAGAGAAGGCAGAGATGCTAAATGCCTTTACAGTCTTTACTGCTAAGACCAGCCCTCAGGCATCCCAGACCCTGGAAATAAGTGAGAAAACCTGGAGGAAGAAAGACTCTCCACTGACAGCAAGGATTGGGTTAGAAATCTTTTGGGTAAACTGAACATGCACAAATCCATGGGTCCCAATTGGATGCACTCATGAGTGCTGAGAGAGCTGGCTGATGTTGCTCTACAACTTTCCATCATTCTTGAAAGATTGTGGAGAACAGGAGAGGTGCCTGGGAAGTGGAAGAAAGGCAGTGTCACTTCAGTCTTCAAAAAGGGCAAGGAGGAAGATACAGGAAATTACAGACCAGTCAGATGCATCTCTATCCCTGGAAAGGTGATGAAGTAGCACGTTCTGGAGGGCATGGAAGAATATGGAGCATGGTCTGGAGGCACATGGAAGAAAAGGAGGTAATCAGGAGTATCCAGAATGGATGTATCAAGGGCAAATCATGTTAGATTAATCTATAATGGTGTGACTGAATGAGTAGGTGATGGGAAAGCAGTGGACGTTGTCTACCTTGACTTTGGCAAATTCTTTGACACTGTTTCCCTTAACATCCTTATAGGTAACATCAGAAAGCATGTGTTAGAAAAGTGGATTGTGAGATGGATTAAAAACTGGTTGAACAGCAGAGCTCAGAGGTTGTGATCAGTGGCACTAAGTCCACCTGAAGACCTGTAGCTAGTGGTGCTCCCCAGGTATCAGTACTGGGTCATTCAACATCTTTATCAATGACCTGAATGAAGGGATAGATTGTACCCTCAGCAAGCTGGCTATGAAACTGGGAGGTATGTCTGGCACATTGAAAGACTGTGCAGCCATTCAGCAAGATCTGGATAGACCAAAGAGCTGGGCAAAAGGGAACCCAATGAAATTCAACAAAGATAAGTGCTGAGTCCTGGTACCTGGGAAGGAATACAATTATGAACCAGTACAGGTTATGAGTTGATCTGCTGGAAAGAAGTTCCATGGAGAAGGACCTTGGAGTCCTAGTGGACAATAACTTACGCACAGGTCAGCAATTTGCCATTGTCAGTAAGAAGGTTGATGGTATTGTAGGGGACATCAAGAAGAATGTGTCCATCAGGCCAAGGGAGGTTCTTTTCTCCCTGTACTCCGCCCTGGTGAAACCACATAGAATCATAGAATGGTAAAGTTGGAAGGGACCTCAAGGATCGTCTAGTTCCAACCACCTGCCATAGGCAGGGGCACTTCCACCAGTACAGGTTACTCAAGGCCTTGTCCAACCTGGTCTCGAACACCTCCAGGGAGGGAACATCCACAACCTCCCTGGGCAATCTGTTCCAGTGCCTCACCACCCTCACTGTAAAGAACTTCCTCCTGACATCTAGTCTAATTTTGTGAAATAACATTTAAAATAAAATGCATGGGAAATATGAAGATTAGTAAAGTCAGTAAAAGAGCAGAGAATTAAGACAGGAAAGTGTATGGACAGATAGAGAATACTTTCTGCAGCTATACCTCCAATCTACTACTGTAATCAACTGCTTCTATCATCATTGACTGTGAGTAACATTTCTTCCAGAAAAGTAACACTCTCTCTTCACATTCTTCATCTCCACTTTCCCTCAGGAACTTCCCAGTTGACTTTCTGATTATTTTGATACTACTTGTTAGAAATTCCATATTGTTTTCTTTCAGAAGTTTTAATTTACTGTTCTGTGTTTCTAGGATATTTGGCACTGAGTGAGGTTTTACATGTTTATTAAATGCAATTCTTCCCAAAAACCCACACACAATTTCTCTCAGACCTTGGCATGTCTTACTCAAAGATAAAATGTGAGGCTCATTTTCCCGCATGCCTCCCAGAACACAGGATCAAGTCAGGTGAACAGTGAACAAAATAATGCATATTTGTCCATGTCTGAATGAACTACATCAAATATTATCATTGGTTATTCTTATGGAGGGAGTCTACATTTAGAATCCAATGTTTTACTAAGAGGTATCTTGGATATACTTCTGATCTCTGGAAATTTTCCCTTTCCTAAGCTGATACAGTAATTCTTTCATTTAGCAGTGGGTTTCTTCATATGAAACTTTCTGGAAAACAAAACCTAGAAACTCCTGCTAGTAGATGTTGTTGCAGAAACCACCAAAATGAGGACAGCATAAACCAGGCTGTGATAGCATATATGCACCCCTGACACATAGCAACCCACCAGTAGGTAGTGATGAGACAACTTAATTTCCCCAGTCGTGACCAAGTGACACTTCTAGAGTAGTTTCTGAAACTCCTGGAGTCTCAGTCAAAAGTAATTAACAGTCTGAAATTCTGTAGGTCATTAGGGAGGTATGCAGAGTGCAGGAAGATGTTAAAAGAGACCAGAAAAGATGTAACATAAGACATCCTCCTAAACCACTGGTTATGCAGTGATATGACTGTGTTATGAACACCCTCCCTCCACAGCAGCTTTTGTCAGTGGCCTCAAGGATCTAGGAGTGTCAGAATTACTAGGCCAAATAAGAAGGGCCTTCCCATAGCTTTGTCTTTGACACCACCCAGGAGCAGTTACTTAGAGTAAGTTTCTATAAATGAAGAGGGTATCTATTCCTAACACAGTTTTCTCTGTTTTAATGATTGGGTGACTTTGGAGTTGTATCCAATTCATTGCACTTAAGTCACTGATGAGGTCACTTCTACCACCTGAATTTCACTTTGAACCCATTTGTGCTTTTACCTCTCTGCATTATATACATGGAATATGTAGTCAGGTGTTACTATGAAAGTTCTGTCACCTCTCTACTAGTAGATTAATTAAGTGGCCTCTGTTTAGTGAATTTTGTGGGAATAGTGCTTCCATAACTCACAGTTGTAGAGGTCTGTATAATTGTTGTTCTTCACTGAAAGTTAAGAAAAATGGAGCAGGAACACCTTTCTCTTGAGTCTTGCTTTTGACTCTGTGATTGCCAGATAAGAGTACTTGGCAGAACCTTCTTTGAGCAGCAGGAAACTCTCCTTCTCTGAGCAAGAAATGTTTTTTTTCCAGTAAATATTTAGTTATGTGTTTGCGTAGTTAGAGATAGTGCACAGCATTCTGCTCATTGTTACAAAATCAGCAAAAGCAATTTTTGTAATGTTAGGTCAGGGAAATGTTTTAATTTTGCTGTTTTGTTTTGGTTTTGGGGTTTTTGGTTGGTTGGTTGGTTGTTTTTTTCCCCCAATATTGAAGCTTGTTCTGTGACTAAATAGTATTCTGATTCTAAGAACTATCCTTCTCACTTTTC
Organism: Eubucco bourcierii; assembly: GCA_013396675.1. Classification (NCBI taxonomy): domain Eukaryota; kingdom Metazoa; phylum Chordata; class Aves; order Piciformes; family Ramphastidae; genus Eubucco; species Eubucco bourcierii. Next base: position 944,055 of record VWZE01007525.1, on the reverse strand, counting down.
AGTGTTGTTAAAATAATTGTTCATAGAATAATTTTTTAGCCTTCAGGGGATGCATGTTCCAGTAGAATGTTCCACCTCCCATTCCTTGCACAAAAGATCATAGGAAGCTGAAGAATATTACTGAAAGCATTTCCTGTCAGTTTAGAAGTTCTAGAGTCCACATTCCCCACAGAAGTTTGCTACAGACCCAACTCTTTTCAGGAGTCTTGATGTAAGCTTTGGTTCAGATGACCTGCCCTGTGCCTTCTATTACAAAGGCTTCAGATCTCCAGGAAAGCTTTGATGTCTCTCCCTCACACAATGTCATGACAGTGGTTGAAAAAAAGCATTTTTCTCTCAAGAGACTCAAAGAGTGGATTGCATTCCATGGTGTCTGAAAAGGAGAGGCTTCATGTAATTCTTAAAAGGTAGCTCATGGCTCGTACTTGGAAGGACAGTTGTGGGCAAAACACAGTCACAATGTTGGCCTTCCCCTAGAGCAGATTTTTGGGTAGAGGAGCATTGATAACATATCACTTGGGACTGCTAACCAAAGAGTCTGACCCCCCAGGCAGATTTTTACACTTGCAACCTTTGCTGATTTGTAAAAACTGCACTTGCCTTTTCCATCATATGCAGCCAGTGGTGTGCAGATACTGGACGAGACTTTTCTTAGTGCTAGAAAGAGAACCTAATTGAATCTGTTGAGAGTATTTCCTCTGTGAAGGAAGCATTTATTATGCTGTAAACATGACAATGAAACAAACTTCTTGCTTTAGATAGTAAGAAAGGACTACAGTGGCACTTATTCATCCTTTTCTGAGGTCTACAAGTATTGCTAAGTCACCTGCAACAGAAGTTTCAGAGCTAGACCATGCAAACTGAAGTGATCACGAGGTTTAGAGGGGAGCAGCTTCCTCACAGTGAGCAGCAGTCCCAGTGAAGGGAATAACAAGGAACATCTGCAAAACGATGATCCTGTCAGCTACCAAATAGCTTGACTTCCATTTTATCCCCCAATTTAGTTATGTTTGTTAATTTGCTTTCAATCTCCTCTGTGTGAACCAAGGAATTTCCTCTGAGATGATAAATACTGCTGGGAATAGTTTGCTTATGTTAATACAAACATGTCTTTACCAAATCTGTTTCCTTCTGTACTCCACAGTTCTCCAAAACTGTGCCCCAAGCCTCCACAAGTGAATGTGCCATACTGCAAGATATGTAGCACATACCCTCAGAAAGCACTGTTCCACTGCCTGAAATATACCCCTCATATCTGGCATATTGAACTGAAAAAATGAGTCTGCAGTGTGCACATGCAGCCCAGACAGCCAACCGAGTCCTAGGCTGCATCAAGAGAAGCGTGGCCAGCAGAGCAAGGGAGGTGATTCTGCCCCTTTACTCTGCTCTCGTCAGACCCCACCTGGAGTACTGTGTGCAGTTCTGGAACCCTCAGCACAGGAAGGACATGGAAGTGTTGGAGCGGGTCCAGAGGAGGGCCACAAAGATGATCAGAGGGCTGGAGCAGCTCTCCTATGAGGACAGGCTGAGGGAGTTGGGGCTCTTCAGCCTGGAGAAGAGAAGGCTTCGAGGGGACCTGATAGTAGCCTTCCAGTATCTGAAGGGGGCCTACAGGAAGGCTGGGGAAGGATTATTTACAAGGTCCTGCAATGACAGGACAAGGGGCAATGGGCTTAAACTGGCAGAGGGGAGATTTAGACTAGATGTTAGGAGGAAGTTCTTTACAGTAAGGGTGGTGAGGCACTGGAACAGGTTGCCCAGGGAGGTTGTGGATGCTCCCTCCCTGGATGTGTTCAAGGCCAGATTGGATGAGGCCTTGAGTAACCTGTACTAGTGGGAGGTGTCCCTGCCTATGGCAGGGGGTTGGAACTAGATGATCCTTGAGGTCCCTTCCAACCTTACCATTCTATGATTCTATGATTCTATGATTAGTCCATGTGCTGGAGTCAGGTATGTTTTAGTTATTACTGAGTGATGCTTACACAAAGTTAAGGTGTTTTGTGCTTCTTACATCACCCCACCAGCAAGTAGGCTGTAGGCACACAAGTTAGGAAGGGACATAGTTGGGATACATGGCCCCACTTGACCAAATGGATGTCTCATACCACATGAGGTGATGCACAGCAATAAAAAAGTGGAGGGGGAAAGAAGGAAGCAGGCTATTTGGAGTGCTGGTGTTTGCCTTCCCAATTAACCATTACACATAGAATCACAGAATCATAAAATTGTCTTGGTTGGAAAAGACCTTTAAAATCAAGTCCAGCTATCAACCTAACCACCACCACAGCCATTCAACCACTTATCAAAGTGCCATGTCTACACATTTCTTGAACACATCCAGGGATGGTGACTCTACCACCTCTGTTGGTAACGTGTTCCAATGTCTGACCACTCTTTCCATAAAGAATTTTTTCATAATCTCCAATCTAAACCTCCCTTGGTATGATTTCAGGCCATTTCACCAGCTCTGTGGCCCTTCTCTGGACATTCTCCAGTGAGTCAATGTACTGAGAGGCCCCAAAACTGAACACAATATTCCAAGCGCAGCCTCACCAGTGCTGAGTACAAGGACACAATCACATCCCTGCTCCTGCTGGTCACACTATTCCTGATACAGGACAGGATACTGTTGGCCTTCTTGACCACCTGAGCACACTGCTGGCTCATGTTCAGCCAGTTGTCAACCAACACCTGCAAGTCCTTTTCTGTCAGGCAACTTTCCAGCCACTGCCCCAAGCCTGTAGTGTTGCATGTGGTTTTTGTGACCCAAGTGGTGGGCCCAGCATTTAGCTTTATTAAACCTTGTATAACTGACCTTGGCCTATTGATCCAGCCTGTCCATATCCCTTTGTAAGACCTTCCCTCCCTCCAGTAGATCAACATTCCCACCCAATTTAGTGTCATTAGCAAACTTACTGAGCGTGCACTCAGTTCTCTCATCCAGATGATTGCTAAAGATGTTAAAGAGAACTGGCCCCAGTACTGAGCCCTGGGCAATGAGGCCCAGATGCCAACTGGATTTCACTTCATTCACCACCACTCTTTGAGCCCATCCATCCATCCAGTTCCTAACCCAGCAAACTGTCCACCCATCCAAACTATAAGTAGCATGGTGGAACCCTGCTTTCCTGGTGATGGTTGAAGATCTACCTGCTGATGTGAAATAGTCAATGAATTCCTCATTTTGCTTTACTTGTGTGCATAGGTTTTTTTTTTCACCTGATAAATGTCTTTATCTCAACCCATGAGCTTGCGCACTATTACATTACCCTTGTGCCTCTTTTCCCATCCCATGTGAGAGTATGGGGATGAGAAAATGGCTGTGCGATGTTTAGTTGCCAGTCAGCATTAAACCATGACAGTATGCCTTGGCATTTTAAGGGAGTTATTTTGTTCCCACTTGACACAAAGGAGGTCCAAGCCAATATGGCCATGAAGCACCCAGCAGTACTTGGCCTGGTGAGCTGCATTGTCTTTTGTGAGAATGTCTTTGGCAGGTGTGTTGCATGAACCCCTGAACCATCCCTTTGTTAGTCTTAAAGGAAGTTAAAATTCCTGAAACCCTCATTTTTGGCAAAACAAGTTGCAAATATTCCAGGGTTGTTTTCTTCAACTGGAAATACTAAGGAGTTCCTAGAGATGATGCAGAGAGAACCCTGTGTCACATACACTTGGATATCCCCATGTACTACATCTAGTTCACCTGGCTAAGCTGTTTAATTAGTGATTGCTGAACACATTGAGAAACGTGTGCTGGATGCAGAAAAATGTAACACTAACCTCTAAACCAGATACTTGTTAAGAAACAACTATGAAACTTGTCTGGTTTTATCTTTTCCTTGCCTCTGAAATAGGGCAATGCTGGCACGGTAAGATCACTGAATTCCATGAGAACAGAGTCATGTTTATGTCTCACATTAGAGCATTAGACATACCGTAGTCGCATCCTTACTTTTGTACCAGATTACTTATTTGATTATCCTTTTTTTTTTTCTTCTTTTTTTCTTTTTTTTTTTTTTTTTTTTTCTCCAAAACATGAGCCTGGCACAGTGAAACCAGGTTGCATATTCTGTATATATACAAATCATTTTCTAAAATCAGGCTAGGACCAGACTTTTCAGTTTCTCCAATGTTGTTTGCTGGTTTCACAGATAGGATGGAAAGTCAGACAGCTAGCTAGAGGCTATTTAAGTGGGTGTCTAATTGCAGTAAGTTTGTTATGAGCTAACTAGATTAGACCTACCAATTCAGGTTAGAGATCACAGCACTGTGGCTTCCCTGAGAAGCGTGCATAACACTGATTTAGAATCAGGCCATCAATTATCACAACATTATTCTTTGGTCAAAAAATTAAAACCTGAAGCTCATGTTCACAGAGCTTCATGTCCCGTGCCCATTATTTAAGGTAGTCTCCAAGTACTCTCACCTCCTACAGATCAGGCCATTGCTTGTGAGTTGCAGCAGCAACAAGCATAAGGATCTCAAGAAAGGACGTCAGCTATGGAAATTTCCATTGATTTGGTTTCCCCATGGCAGAATAAAATAATTGCAATAGCTGCAAGGATTCTCTGAAATGTTATCCAAACAGCTTTCCTTCTCACTGCCATGTAGTTTTATAACACCTGAATTATATAGCAGGGGAAAAAAAAAATCAGTCTTGATACAATGGATGGAGGAGTTTTAGGGTGAGGGTGAAGGTGCAGACTTAGTGGATGTGGCTGGCCAAAATAATTCAGGTATGTGAAATTCAGACATGCCAAAACTGAAGTGCAAATGGATGGCATACCTAAAACAGCCATGGTTACTGCAGGGTAAGTAATGACTTCAGCTTGCCAAAGGGGAATCCTACTCATTGAAATTTTCTGTAGTTTTCATAACTTCTTGGCTTTTAATACCTGTGCCAGCTCAAATGAATAATAATTGCATGGTGAACCTTTGATTTTATTAACTGCTTTTTTTTTTTTTTTTTTTTTTTTGCCATGAGAATTTGAAATCTAGGTGTTGACAGTGACATACAACAAAATCAATTGATGTAACCAGCTTGGTCTCACTTCTAAGCCTGCTGAAAGGAATGTGAAGTTTAAATGGTGCAATCTGCATCAGAATATCAAAAAGTAAATGGAAAAAAGCCCCCCCCCCCCCTTTTCCTTTCCCTAGACTAAGACAAAAATTAGTTGTTAACTTCACTAACAGCAAAAAAATGATTTCTGCATTTTTCTTAGATGTCGTGTTGTTATTGGACATATTTTCAATGCACTGTATGAGGTAATGCTTAATATTTCTTAAGAAACAAGCCTGAGGTGTGTTCATAGTTGGCATGGTGGAGAATTTTTTTAGTGGAAGAGGGTGGTAGTGTGCTGCTGATGTACATGAAAAGATAAAGAGGAAAAGTACATTTTTCTGCATGTTTAAACTTTTAAAATTAGAAAATGCAATGTGATAACTTAATGCGATGATTCACTTGAAAAATGACACAGGGGAAATAGACCTAATTTTTAAATTGACTTGCCTTCTCTGCTGCCATTCCTATAAAGTATGGGCAAATAGAATGTGCTGTGCATGCTCTGAGAAGAACCAGTCTTCCTCTTACTGTTATGGAGTGTGAAATTTCAAATGCTGATCTTCAGTCTTGCTGTTGCTAGATCTTATAGGAAAGCAAGAGCAGATGTGAAACTCTTCAGGAAATGAATTTTGCAGAAGGAAGTGATGATGGTGACTCATTAAGTTGTATTTTTTGTCCTGAGTCAGAACCAGGCTGGTACTTGGCAGACTCCTGATGCTGCATTTGCCATTAAATTGCCACTTTTGGGGCAACTCAGAACTGTGGTTGGAGTGAACTCACAGTGTGAGGATTACATTCAGCCTTTCCTCCTTAAAATTCTCCTGCGGTTTGAAATGAACATTGCCTATGTAATTTTTTCCACTCTCATATCATGTCATGTCACCCAGTACCTAACACTAATTGCCCTCTTTCCCACTATTCTTACACGACAGAAAATCAGAGTCAGTTGAAAGTATGTAATGACCTCAGTGGTTTATGACATAGGCCTGAAGTATTTAGTCAAATGACAAAGGAAGAAACTTTAGTTCTCAGATGTTTTCTTTAAGAAAAAGACCAGCAGTAAGTACCTGAAAATAACACTTTAGCTACAAAATAGTATTATCTAGGCAAAAGACTGCCACTGATGTTCCATGCAGCCCTGATGACACAGAGTTTTTCTTCAGACACTGATAAGCTTCTCTCAACATCTCATTCTGAGACAAGTTTTCCAATGCCAGTAAGGTACTCTCTTTTATTTATATCACCCTATGTCTAAAGCTATATGCTTCACAACTGCTGAAGTAGAAGTATAAACTCTGTTGTCATTCTACACATAAAGAGATTTTATAGGAACACATAGACAATAATATTTCTTCATTTTAGTAATAAAATTAACACCTCTGCTTTTCTTGAACATTTTGTACTGTATCAGTGATGAAATTCAACACCAGTTGGACTTCTAGATGACATAGCTTAGACAGACTTTTCTGTTCTTACCAGTTATTGTGGCTAACTTTGACATAAACACATAACCTTTAGACATATTATTGCATGCCACTTGATTCAGAAAGGTTCTGGTTGGACAAAATTCTGTTTTCATTTTGGTAACAGAGGTGACTTACTGTCCCTTCCTGAATTCCTTGTTGTTCAGACAAGTTACTTGAGTTATTTTACATGTATTGTATACACACTATGTAGTTATATAAACATGATTTCCTTCAATCTATCACAGAGTCCGTCATGGTGAAGAAAACCTGTTCTCCCAGCTCTGCAAATCACAGAGAGAGGCATAACAAAAGTTAGACCAATATCAATATTGCAACTGTATTTAAACAGATTGAGCCACACAGATGGTAAGCCTTGGCTGGGCCTTTTAGTTCTTTTAAACTACAGTCAATATGGGGTTTATCAACTATAAGGAGAACTATCAAAGGTCTTTGTTCAGCCTCAACTCAACCATCATTCTGTGGGCAGATATCAGAGTTGTTTATAGCAAAAAATTCTGCTGTCTTGTAAGCCCAAGACTCTGGAGATCTAGAGCTGAAATGTTTTATTCTAGTGTCTTGAGCCAAATACCATATGAAGGTGATTTCTTTTAGAAGCTGACTCAAAATTTGATCACCATACATGGGGTTTGATTGCCTCCACACAGCTGCCTAGTGCTGAGGTAGACTGAGATGCTTAAGGCATACAGAAATCCAAGACACCTGCATGGCACCACAGATATGGGATGTCTGTGCCACTCTGCTATAGCAGTTGTTGATTATGCAGGATAACATTCCATGAATAAATGGTGCTAAATGTCAATGTTTAAGCAGTTAATATGGATCCCACAGGCAGTATTCTTGTCACAGACTCAGGTTACTGAAGGTAGATGTCTTTACACAGGTGTTTGCATGGAAGCCTGATAGTTAAGTTCTCATTACAGTCAAGGTGGTTCAGTTTGGCTGCTTGCAGGTGGGGCATTTGTACTCACATGCAGGTGTCCTAGGGCATCTCATATGTTTAGATATGACTATCTCTGTGTATGAGTAGATGAGACAGGACTGTCCTCTGGTCCTGGGGGCAAGCGTGTAGCTAAGAATCACAGAATCACAGGATTAACTAGGTTGGAAGAGATCTCCAAGATCCAAATCCAACTTATCACCCATCCCCTATTCAATCTACTAAACCATGGCACTAAGTGCCTCATTCAGTCCTTTCTTGAACACCTCCAGAGATGGCGATCCCACCACCACTCTTTTCAAGGTCTTAAAGCTCCTCCATTCCCAAAACAGTGTAACTGAATCCACAGCTTTCTTAAGTGAACAGTCCTTGAACCATGCTATCCTCTAAACCGCATCCAGGCTCCTTCTGGCAGGTTAGTAGTCTGGACGGACACCAGATGTGGGTGTATCTCTAAACATGAAACCTTATAGATGTTTACATGACTGATGGAGCCCATTCTTGGACCACTTTTGAACTTCTATAACTTACAAGAATTTAGCTTCAAGTAGATCTCCCATCCTCCTGAGAAAAATATAAAATGCATTTCTACTTTAAAAACTCAACATCTTAAGGTCTAATGTACTGGATTCACAATTTTGACATTTTCTGTTTAAAAGCTTGAGGGAATTTCATTGACATAGATACATGGAATGATTACTATATAAATACAGTTAGGATTATTTTGGTAGCATCACAAAACACAACAGAGTGCCACACAGCCCTTAATGATAGCATTTTTTAAATAACACTATTTATATAGTTCTGTTCTCCAAATCATAATGGACTTATAGATTTTTCTTTCTATGCATATTGCAAGTTAATCAAGAATCTGCTCCACTTACTTTTCACATGTCTCTAATGCCCAATGAATGCATTTCAGAGATGCAGTTCCCACCAACTGTCCTGTCTTCAGATCTTGAGAACACGTATTCTTGAGACCTAATAGCTGCTTAAGTGAACTAGCATAGAGAGTAGGAACAGGTATGCATGTTAATTCAGACTGTGTCTAAGCCAATATTATTAGCTTATAAACAAGGTTGTGTTGTTATACTAACATGCATTTTTCAGTTCTAATGTGAGCTTGGAAAGGATCAGAACATGTTTGTGTAATACATTGTTGCATCATGTAAATAGACCTCGAGTGTCGGTTATGAATTTAAATTGTGATTAACCTGGAGATTTCACCATACAAGAACAGTGTAACTAGGAGGAGTTTGATATTAGTATTCTCTTAAATTAAAGACTATTTCCTCCTTTTCAGAAAATGTCTCTTTGTTGCTGTATATCAAGACTGACATCTCAAGATCTCAATATTAACATGATAGTTAATATTTTTCTTCAAACCTCACCTCCCTGAAGTACTATACTTACAGCACAATCTCAGGTCTTGTTTAAGATTAAATGAGGTTCTACAAATGCTTGAAGGTGTGAACTCTGAAGAACTCAAATGTAGGTGATTTAGGTGAAAGGGCACTTTCACCACCATCAGGGTACATCGCTCAGTTTTTCAATGCTGGGACCACTTCTTTTTAAAGTCATTATTGACGACCTTGATTCAGGCATAGAGACATCAGTAAGTTTGCAGATGACACCAAGTTAGGTGGCAGTGTTGATTTGAAAGAGGATAGAGAGACTCTACAGAGGGATTTGGATAGGCTAGATCAATGGGCCACCATTAACGGGATGAGTTTCAACAAGATCAAATGCTAGGTCCTGCGTTTGGGTCACAACAACCCCAAGTAACACAACAGGCTTGGAGCAGTGTGGCTGGAGAGCTGCCTGGCAGAAAGGGATCTAGAGGCTGTAACAGACAGGTTGCTGAATATGAGCCAGCAGTGTACCCAGATGCCCAAGAAGGCCAATGGCATCCTGGCTTGTATTAGAAGTGCTATGACCGACAGGAGTAGGAGGTGATTGTCCCCTTGTACTCAATTTTGGTGAGGCCACACCTCAAGTATTGTGTTCAGTTTTGGGCACTGCAATATGAGAGAAATGCGGAGATGCTGGAGCGGGTCCAGAGGAGGGCAACAAAGCTGGTGAAGGGTCTAGAGAATAAATCTTATGAGGAGTGACTGAGGGAGGTGGGGATGGTTAGTTTGAAAAAGAGGAGGCTGAGGGGAGACTTCATTGCTGTCTACAGCTACCTGAAGGAACATTGTGGAGAGGCTGGTTCTGGTTTCTTCTCACAGGTAATTGGAGACAGAACAAGGAGGAATGGCCTCAAGCTGAGACTGGGTAGGTTTAGACTGGACATTAAGATATAGTGTTTCATGGAGAGAGTGCTCAGGCACTGGAATGAGTTGCCCAGGGAGGTGGTGGAGTCCTCAACCATGGATGTGTTTAAGGGTCATTTGGATGTGGTGCTTAGGGATATGGTTCAACATGAATCTTGTAGAGTAGGGTTATAGGTTGGACTTGGTGATCCTGAAAGTCTTTTCCAACCTGGATGTTTCTGTGATTCTGTGCACAGCCTTATATAGTTTCCATAAAGAGAGAGAGAGAGCAGGAATATATTTCAGCGTAAGATTTTTTTACAATGCAATAACTTGTTTAAGTGCTTGCACAAAAAACTTACAAAAATCCTAATTTCAGATAAAGAGTTAGTAATAATGACACACACAATGACTTATTGACAACAAAGGAAACAACAGAATTGTTCACTGACAGTAGCTGAAAGAAGCTATGCATGATATCCGGATTCAATTCCAAGAGTCACATACACTGTGGTGGAGCAGGTAGTTTACTTGATAGCCTAAAAAGAAGAAAAAGGTAGCAGAGACAGTCCTATTTGCATCCTCTTTATAATTATGTGGTTATAACTGGTATACTCATCACATTGGCATGCCAAAATGGTGGCTGCATAATGAGATACTCTGGCGAAAACATACATTTTATATAACTGCAAATGCATGAATCAGTCTCTTAGTACAAAGAGTTTTACTCTATTATTTTCAGAAAACAAGCTCATCTAATTCTGCTTGAGGCAGGAACTGTGTTGCTGGGCATAGTAACACCACGTATTGTTTTCCTATATAACTGACTCACAAGACAAGACACTGAAGGGCACATTTCTGGAGACTTCAAGGGCTCCCAGTCATACTGGCCACACACTATCCCTTTCCAAGGAAAGTGTCTAGTCTATACCTTCTGAGTAGTCTCATCTACTGTGTTTGTTGACCTCTTGAAGATTGCTCTGTGACTGGCATTCACCCTCTTGCATGGTCGTGATGGAATAGTGAATAAACAAGGGGACACCCTGTTGCTGGGATTCATTTCCATAACAATGAAAAATGACGATTTCACAGGCACTGTGACTCAACTTCACACTTCAAAGATGAGTTAGCTGAAGTCTTTGTTATGGTCAGATCATGCTCAACCCTATGTGAGAGAAGTGGGGAATTGAGGGCAAAAGCAGCTTACTGTCCTGGTTCCTCTTAGTATGGTCTAGGATGGAGGCAGCTGGCAGGTGGTGAACCTATCCTGTCTGCCTACAGCTGACCGGCAACAGGTAAGCACAACATTTTGGAGCAAGCCATGCTGCCCTATTCACTCACAAACTGGGCAACAGCCCCTCTTGGAGGCCAAGAGGCTCAGCAGTAGTCTCCCAGACAGATCAGCTGAGCTGGTTCTTTCCCAAACTGTTGCCAAAACACTTGAACAATACCATCTCTAACCAAAAGTGTGTCAAAGCTGTTGGAAAGTTCACCTGAGATACATTAGAGCTTGATTCATAGATTCATAAGGGTCTGGATCTCAGGACCAAGAGGTATTTGTCGAAAGCAAAGACGTGGATTAACTGAGCTAAGGTAAAGCCTCTTTCTCTCTGTGTAGTTGTGGAGGAGAAAGTATATTTTCACTTAGAGTTTTACTTATTTAAATTAAATGAGATCAGGCTATGTAGCATGTATTTCTGTTTACTTGTTGGGAAATAATGTCCCATTGCACATGCACTTGCTTATCTTTGAAGCCGAGATGGATTACTCCAAACAGGTTGGAGTAGAAACAGAGAACAATATCTGATGTGGTAACCTGGAAGTGTGGTGTCAGGTGCTTGACTCCTGAATATTTAGGAGCACCATTTCACCCATAGTTTACATGGTCATGCTAATTTTTAATTCAGTCCCATAATGAATGTTTAGTTTTAATAGAAAGTGCAAACTTTCCCTGACATTAAATATAAACTCTGACAACACTAAGATAACATGCCTTAAAGAGCATCTCAAGGCAGAAATGTTTAAAATTTATATAAAACAACAGACAAAGATCATGATAATACAAAGAAATTAATTTTGTGGCTCTGGTGATTAATTATGTTAACTCTGTTCAGAAGGTTTATGGCATTCCTGAGCAAACTAAGGCATTTTATCATGCATAGAAAAATTTTATACTTATATAAGCGGGAAGCATCTCTAGTCTTACATTTCAAGTATGATTCCAGGAGTTAGAGCAATACTTTGAAATTGAGCTTCAATCATTTCAGAGAAATCATTTTGCATAACAGGAAAGAATGAAGCTGTGATACCAGGTACTAGCACTGTGATATGGGTCATCATAGGATTAGTGGCTTCATGTTCCTTGTGCCACAATTTTAATCTTGCAATCTACTTTAATGCAACTTGATCACCTCTATATTATCTGGAATTCACTGCAGAATGAAGGAGATGTACCACGGTCATGAATGTCCTTATTCTATATGCTTTTCAATGGAAATGCTTGTGGGTCAACATTAAACATGTTTTTTTAGGCAGCATGACAGGCCAAAATATACAGAAATGCTACTCACACTCTTCCTTCCTGCAGGTGAGGAGTGAGTGAGGAAGGAAAAGGAGACAGCTCTTCTAACCAGAAAACACACATTACTCTGAGTACAGTGTCACTACGAGGTTAATCCTCCTTCTCCCTATCCACAACAAAGGTACTGAAGAGAAACATGTTTTGACCCTGTGGGTCATCCCATTGCCAAGTAGCTCCATGGTGTGTGCCTGAGACTGCTCAGGCAAGCCCTGCTTTGTGCAAGCAGCCCATAGCAAACCACAGTTTAGCCTTCATAGAATCATAGAATCACAGAATGGTAAGGTTGGAAGGGACCTCAAGGATCATCTAGTTCCAACCCCCTGCCATAGGCTGGGACACCTCCCACTAGTACAGCTCACTCAAGGTCTCATACAACCTGGCCTTGAACACCTCCAGGGAGGGAGCAACCACAACCTCCCTGGGCAACCTGTTCCAGTGTCTCACCACCCTCACTGGAAAGAACTTCCTCCTAACATCCAGTCTAAATCTCCCCTCTGCCAGTTTAAGCCCATTGCCCCTTGTCCTGTCATTGCAAGACCTTATAAATAGTCCCTCCCCAGCCTTCCTGTAGGCCCCCTTCAGATACTGGAAGGCTACTATCAGGTCCCCTCGAAGCCTTCTCTTCTCCAGGCTGCAGAGCCCCAACTCTCTCAGCCTGTCCTCATAGGAGAGCTGCTCCAGCCCTCTGATCATCTTCGTGGCCCTCCTCTGGACCCACTCCAACATTTCCATGTCCTTCCTGTGCTGAGGGTTCCAGAACTGCACACAGTACTCCAGGTGGGGTCTGGTTACTCTCAGAGTAAGTTTTTGCTGAAGTGACAGAGCTGACATTTAGGTCACCTGCACAAATACTTTTCAAAGCAGTGTGGACACCACTTCCCTCATCACCCATGAGTGAAAGATCAGTCTTCATCCAAACTGCAGGTGTGTGCAAGGAGACATTTATGTTAATGCCATTCAGTTTTAGGTATTGAGTTCTGTTTCTCCATGCATACCTTTTGGTGTGTGATTCAGCGTTGTTGACTTTAGATGTCTAATATTTAATTGCTTAAATGTAAGGTACTTGTTTTGTCCTTTAATGGAGAGAAATAAGGATGTTAAACTGGTGATTCATCTACCTATCTGAGATTCCTGTCTTACGCAAGGACGGTTTGCCTGTCTCCTACCATTCACTGACGACAGAGCCTGAACTAACTTTTGAACTTTCAGAGGTTTAATGTTGAATGAGATCCATCTGTGCCTAAGTGTGCACTTCTGAACGTTTTGACTATGGATCATGAAGTGGAACAAGAATTGTTAGAACAAGTAAAATTCAGGTACAAGTTAAAAGAGCTTTTATGATGAGTTAGCTTTTATGGTGAGTTTTAATATCATATATGAGCAATGAATTTTTGCCATTGAGAGTGTAAAAAAGCTTTTTACATGAATGTTTGCGTGCACAGAAAAATTATAGTGTTAGTGAAGATAAAGAGCTGTCATAACTGAATAAATGTTCAGGCACACGAGAATGTTCAGGCACATAAGAACTTTTTAAATTTTTTTCATATACATGTATGTAGAGTCATAGAATCAACCAGGTTGGAAGAGATCTCCAAGATCATCCAGTCCAATCTCTCACCCAGCCCTATCCATCATCTTCAGGGACAACAACACCACCACCTCCCTTGGCAGCCCATTCTAATGGCAAATCACTCTCTCCGTGGAGAACTTCCTCCTAACATCCAGCCTATACCTCCCCCCGGCACAACTTGAGACTGTGCCCCCTCATTCTGTTGCTGGTTGCCTGGGAGAAGAGACCAATCCCCACCTGGCTACAATCTCACTTTGAGTAGTTGTAGACAGCAACGAAGTCTGTTCTGAGCCTCCTCTTTTCCAGGTTAAACAACCCCAACTCCCTCAGCCTCTCCTCACAGGGCTGTGCTCCAGGCTCCTCACTCACCAGTTTTGTCATCCTTTTCTGGACATGTTCCAGTATCTCAACATCTCTTGAATTGAGTGGCCCAGAACTGGACACAGTACTCAAGGTGTGGCCTGACCAGTGCTGGATTCAGGGGTAGAATAACCTTCCTTGTTCTACTAGCCACACTGTTCCAGATCCAGACCAGGGTGCCTTTGACTCTCCTGGCCACCTGGGCACACTGCTGGCTCATGTTCAGCTACTATCTACCAGCACCCCCAGGTCCCTTTCTGCCTGGCTGCTCCCCAGCCACTCTGTCCCCAGCCTGTAGTACTGCTTGGGGTTGTTGTGGCCAGAGTGTAGAACTCTGCACTTAGCCTTGTTAAATCTCATCCCACTGCCCTTTGCCCACCCATCTAGGTTGTCCAGGTCCCTCTGCAGGGCCCTCCTACCCTCCAGCAGATAGATACCTGCTCCTAACTTGGTGTCATCTGCAAACTTACTGATGCTGGACTCAATCCCCTGATCCAGATCATCAGTAAAGATATTGAACAGGACCAGGCCCAGCACTGATCCCTGGGGGACACCACTGGTGACAGCTGCCAACTGGATGTGGCACCGTTCACCACCACTCTCTCGCCTGGCCCTCCAACCAGTTCTTGACCTATATCAGAGTGAATCTGTCCACTCTGCTCAGAGTGAGCTGCCAGATTTACCAGGAGCTTGTTGTGGCAGACTGTGTCAAAGGTTTTGCTGAAGTCCAGGTAGACTACATCCAGAGTCTGCCCTGCATTCACCAGGCAGGCAACCTGGTCATAAAAGGAGATCAGGTTGGTCAGGCAGGACCTGCCCTCCCTTCCTAAACCCATGCTGGCTGGGCCTGATGTCTTGGCCATCCTGTAGGTGCTTTGTGATGACACTCAAGATGACCTGTTCCATAACCTTACCTGGCACTGAGGTCAGGCTGACAGGTCTGCAATTTTCTGGTTCCTCCTTCCAGCCCTTCTTGTGGATGGGCATCACAATGGCCAGCTTCCAGCCTCTGGGGACCTTTCCAGTGAGCCAAAACTGTTGATAAATGATGGAAAGTAGCTTGGCCAGCTCATCTACCAGCTCTCTCAGTACCCTAGGATGGATCCCATCTGGTCCCATGGACTTGTGAGGATCCCAGTGGCACAGCAGTTCCCTTATTGCTTCCTCCTGGATTACAGGGGGACTATACTGGTCGCTGTCTCCACCTGTCAGTTCAGGAGGCCAGTTGTCCTGGAGACAACCTGTCCCACTCTTGAAGATTGAGGTGAAGAAGATATTAAGTACCTCTGCCTTTTCCTCATCTTTTGTTACTATATTCACCTCTGCATCTAATGAGTGGAGGTTCTCCTTGCCCCTTCTTTTGCCATTAATATATTTATAGAAGCATTTCTTTTCTCCTTTACAGTAGTGGTCAGTCTAAGTTCTAAATGGGCTTTTGCCTCTCTAATTTTTTCCCCATTAGACCTAGCAACATCCTTAAACTCTTCATAGGATACCTCCCCTTTTTTCCAAAGGTCATACATCCTCTTTGTTTCCCTTTAATTCCTTTAGAAGCTCCTTGCCCATCCACTCTGGTTGTCTCCCTCATCGGCTCATCTTCCAGCACACTGGGACAGCCTGTTCCTGGCCTTCAAGTGTTCTTTCTTGAAGTAGATCCAGCCTTCCTGGACCCCTTTGTTTTTAAGGGCTGTTTCCCAAGGGACTTTCTGACTTTCTGCCCAAATCTTGTAGATTTCAAACATTTTTTTCTATTGTGTTTATTTTTTGTAGAAACTGATTGTGTTGTGTCTAATGAGGTATGGTTAAGAACAAGAAATAAATTGATTCCCTAGATTTAAATCTGTACTTAAAAAGAAATAATTATCTGAACTGTAGACTTATAACTTTTATGATAATAATACTGGTAATCATTAATCAATGAACCATAAATAACAATGAAACTGTTTTCTCAACTGTAACTCTCAGGTTCTACTTAATTTACTTTTGAAAAGACATCTTAAAGCCAAATATTGCCCTTATACATATTTGCCTCTGAAGTCAAGGGAATCTCTGTGTGTAGATCTGAGATTAAAATCCAGACCAGGAGAATGGTTGTGTTTTCTGTTTTACTGTGTTCTCATAAATCCCATCTGTGGACCTGATCCAAGAACTTCTGCAATCAAAGTTTGTGATTAATTCAATGGATTTTGCAATAGAACTAAATGATCGTGAAATGTTTTCAATTGAAATAAAATGGGCAGTTCTTCAAAGTTAACATTTTTCATGACAAATAGCTGGATTTGATATACTGAGCCTTAAAAATTTGGAAAGAAAAGTTTGGAATTGCTGAAATGCACAAGAAACTGTTCTGCTTATCCATGTTTCACTTTTTATTTAGAAATATTGATTACAACAAAAACGATGTTGATGACATAGGATATTAAAGTAAATGTTTCTTTATTATCAAACTAAAAATATCAAAGCATCTGAAATAATTGTTCTTTTGCTTTCTTTCAAAAATTTTATGAAATTCAAAGCTTCTATCCTTGTCCCTAAAATGATTATTTTAAAGTGTGAAGAAAACGCAAATGAATGAAAAAACTATTTTGTGAATAACTCTCCTTTGGTTCAGGCCTTTAGTAGCAGAATGGCTCTGGAACAAATTCGTACCTTGTGTTAATGTTAGCACCAATTTTCTTTGCACTGAGTTAAGCCCACTGGAATGAGACAGAGTTTACACAACAGTCATCATGGTTTGTTTGGTTTAAAAAAAAAAAATCAAGAAAATAAAACAAACTATTTGTTCCTCCCCAATCCTGCAAATCCCCCCAGCTAATATATTTGCTGTCACTACAGGAGAGAAGCATGAATCTGCCAGTTCTGCCTTCCAGGTTACTAATGAGTTCATAATCTTCAGAAGTTAAGTTGAGTTGCATTATTTTTCAGTTCTGCAACCTACTCTAGTGTGCAATTATTTACCACATAATGTAGTCATGAAAAGGTCGGGATAGTAAAATTGTATCTCCATTGAGAATCTATTCAACTGGTATGAAGACAGAACAATTATCTGTAGGACATGAAATCAATCAGTCAGTTCTTTCTTTGTTGTAACAACATGGAGAAGCTATTTTGCCAACGTTTCCATAATGTGGGCTAATGTCATGAAACTACACTTCATATCATGTCCTGGAATGAGCATTTGACATTTTCCAGGACATTTCCAAAACCCACTCTTTAACAGATACCTGCATGATGTAATGAAAAGAAATTAAATATTCATCTATTACAGAAGTAACCTTGCAACCTTTACAATCTGTGTTACAAACTGGTCTTTATGTGGCATAAACCCTGAGAAATCCAGGGTAATTTGGGATCTGACACAGGATCAGTTTTCTTTAAAAGATACCTATGCTATATTCAACAAGTTTTTTTCAATCTAACTCCCTATTTTAGAAGTCTAAAAAGAAAGCAGAGGTGCTTTGATCCCTTGACTAGATGTAACATTGATACTGCAGAAACTTGTTAGGAATGAGGAACAAAATTGCCAAGGCTTGAGCCCTATAAAGAAGAATCTGCAGACCCTATGTGAATACTGAATGTTTGGGATGATGTGTACAGGAATGCACCACGAAAAACGAGACAGATTATTCATCTGACTTTCTGACTTACCTGAAAAATTCTGAAATAAGAAATAATGATGCCTGAAGTTTTCTCAAAAAGACTGAAATTTGCTTTAGCTGAACAGGCTAGAGTTGGTACAATAATTGAGACTCACAACATTTGAAAGAATTGCTCTTTGTTGACCTTTGGCATAATTTATGTCTTGAACAAAACGCATTTCATGGTTCCATTCAAATCCGTTTCTCCACAAAGGAAAAATGTTAGATCAAATAGCATTGTGTGTTGGAATAGCCTACTTTGGCTCAGAGGAAGACTGAGACACAAGCAGTACTGGAAATCTAGCTCTGGAGTTCCTATGCTGTCCATCACTGTGGTTTTTACATACATTATTTTCAAGATCAGGATAGGTAGAAAAAGGAGATGCTTACTACATGAGGGCACATACTCTTATTTGTCAAACCTGCATCAGATGCTATCAAATGGATTAGGTCTTCCATTATTCCAAGGTCCATATAACTTCACAGTCCACACTGAAAAAATCTTCATTCGCTGTCAGGCCATTCTCTGTAGTGAGACAAGTAGTTCCTCTGAAACAAATCTCCAATATGGTGTTATGGGACCGTATCAGGTTTGTCTCTCTCTACATTACACTTGGCTAAGAACCCTGCTATCAGCCTCTGGAATAATCTTTCTGGTTTTTTTTTGTTTGTTTTTTTTTGACAGAAGAGTGAGGTACTGTCAAGGGGATTAATGGTTTCTTTCCTTAGCTCTTTAGTAAAAAACAGTCTATCTTTTAATTCTCAAAAATATGAAAAATGAGGGAGGGAAGACCATACTTACTTTTCTCTTTTTTCCTTCCCATGAGATATTCCAGTTACCATCTACCTTGCAAGTATTTCCTTAACATTGTTAGCAAAGAACTGTGGGAGATACAGGTGAGGAATGCACAGTTTGCAATAAGCAGCATACTATTTAATCAGGGCCATAGCAACAACTGAACAGCATTTCAAGTTTTGCAGAGCAAAAGTATTTAACCAGGATTCCAATAATCCTAGACAAAGTGAAAGGCCTGATACTTAAAAAAAAAAAAAAGTAGTTAACAACTGCCAGGTTCAAGTCAGGGAAGATACATGTTTCAGAACATTATGTACTAAGAGTACATGTAGAAGAAAGTTGTGTCCATAGATTGAAAAGTCCAGAAACTCTGCTGCTTTTAGCAAAGTCAATAATTGTTCAAATGGAAGACATAACCTCTACCTACATACTTTGTTTCACCTTTGTCCTTAGACACTGAAAGTTACAGCAGTATCTTAGCTAGTGACCTTTTTATAGCCAGTGGACACAAACAGGAGTTTCTAAGGAACATAATTCTTTTGGCCATTTCACTTATCTACAAAAGTATAAAATTAACCTTTTAATTATATTGTCTTAACTTTTTAAACTGATATTAAGAGAAGATGAGGATAACCAAACCAGACAGAAATGTCCCACATTAAGTGATATAAATCCTATCTGCTACATTGCAACGTACATCTAGGCTATCTCTAATGCTAGAAATACTGTAATAACAGAAAAATAGAATTTGGTGGAAATTAATTTATCTGATTAATTTAGATTTTTGATTGCTATCATTAAGAATATTAATTTGTGAATCAGCATGGTGTGTTGGAAATAATAATGTGCTGGAGGGCATTGTGGAAATAACTGACCAGTGTGATGTGCTTTGTGGCTATTGGAACAAGGAAGATCTAAAAAAAATTAATTATAAATGGAGCTTTTTTATTCACTGCCAGCTGTATTGAATGTTGTGAGTTCCTAAGAGTCTTCTCTATGAGTCATTTTCTTCTGGAAAAGACTTCCTCTTCTCCATCATTTATTACAAGATAAAAGTGAAAGAAAATCCTATGTTCAAAGAACTTCCAGGTTACTGAGGGTCGATAAGTAGCAAATTTAGTTCTTGTTTGTAGATAGAAATATTGTAATTTTTATTATTCTGTATTATTTTGAATATTATACAGTTAACCAAAAGGCAGGTAAAAGTGCTCTTCATTCATAGGGCTGGTAGAAAAATATGGGCAAACTGTCAGCACCAACTCAGGACTTGAGATGTCAAGATTCCTTTTACAGCAGGCTTCTTTGGCGACATAGTTTAGGCCTGTTTTGCAAAGCTGTTTAGGCATTGCTCCAGTCAGTGTTGCAATGATTCTGTAATCTATCAAAGCTGTTACATGAACTAATAGGTCTAAGTTAAGTCAACACGATTTAAGCAGAAAATAAGATGAAGTTTTTCACAAGGTTAATTAACCCTTGTTAGTAATGGGATACACTTAGATAGGACAAATTCCCCTGATTTCTAAGTCTAAATCAAGGTGGGAAGTCTTTCCGAAGGATGTCTCTACTTTAATAAAATATTGTAAAAAATTCCAAAAAATCTTCATGTAATGAAGAGGGTCACACTAGCTGTCATGGACGTTTTGAGCTTCAGAATCTTTCTGTCATCACATGGTTGCTATTACTTATCTGATTCTGTGTGCTGTCTGTATGGTCCTGTCTTTATGTATGGCAACTTTTGAAGTCTTTATCCTCATTAACAACCTTCTGAAATAAAGGATTATGGTACCTGCTTCACAGATGAGGCAACAAACAGCTGTGACTGATTTATTCAGATGCAACAACACAATGTTTCCCTGACCACTGGTGTGTGTATACTCCAGCGACGCAGGAGCGAGGGCTCTTAGCCAAATGAACAGGCACAGTGATATGTAGAAGTTTCTGATGAGAATCTCCCCAGTGTGATTTGTGCCCATCTTATGACAGAGTGAAGTTGAGGGCTCTTCCCTGGTGGAAAAGACCTGAACCTCCAGCCATTTCTGAGCCAGAATCTCAGAGTGTGGGAGCAACCAGAAGTTGCACACCACAAGGCATAATCAGGCCCACATCCATCCTACTTCTGAAAAATATCTAAACTCCTAAATCAACTACTTCCACAATAGCTCATAATGAGGTTTGGTTTTGGGGTTTTTTTGGTTGGTTGGTTGGTTGGTTTGGTGTTTTTTTTTTTTATTTTGGTTTTTGGTTTTTTGTGGGTGTTTTGTTTTGTTTTGTTTCTTTGGGGTTTTCTTATGTTTTGGGGGTTTTTTTGTTAGAGACTTAATGGAAGCCTATGTCACAGAATCACAGAATCACAGAACTTCAGCGGTTGGAAGGGACCTCCAGAGGTCATTGACTCCAACCTCCCTGCCAAGGCAGAATCCCCTAGGATAGTTCACACAGGAACATATCCAGGTGGGTTTTGGAATCCTCCAGAGAAGGAGACTCCACAACTTCTGTGGGTATCTTGTCAGGTGGCTGAGAACCACTTCACTATAGAGTAGCCCTGATGCTGCACAGCAGAGGCAGAGCGATGCTATGAGATTGTGGGCATGGCTTTCGTCTGATTTTGTAATGCATATATTCAAAACCACAGATGCCTGTTGCATGAATCCTCACCAGGTTTTCAGTATCTATTTCAGGGAGGGCAGCAAAACTATATGCAGGAAGCATGACTTTTCAATGTCACAAACACCAATGATGCCACTGGCCTACTTCAGCTTAAAAAAAAAAAAAATCTATTTCTGTATCTGAGTAGTATCTTTGTTTTTGCAACAACATGTATTCAGAGTCATGTTCAGATGGTTCTGGACATTGACCTCTATGTTCTTTTTAGTGTAATTGCTTTCCCAGTTGCAGTCATCCAGTAAACATGACCAACCTTTTGTAAATTTTCATCTTCCCTGTGGCTGTATGACAATTAATGTTGTTAGATCAAATACAGCCTCCTGTGTGACTTGATTTTGAGTTAAAAAATTCGAAGCTAGGGTAAGGGATATACTTTAACATAGACACATCCCTAATTACTCCTAGATAAGTTTACTTAACGACTATAAATTTAAAGCAAGAATGACTGCAAAAGTTTGTTCCCATTTGTTTAAACCTGCCCACCTTCCCCTTCCCTGTCACATCATCATTGTCTAAGAAGGCACATGGGAGCTGGTGTACAGCTATCACTTGTAAGTCATGTTCCTGTGGCAAGGTGATAAACTTGTATACATATAAATATTGGTACATCCTTCACATAGTTTATTTGGGATTTCGTCAACAATAATCTCAGAAGGGCAAAACAATTATTGAATCTGCAGTTTGAGGATATGGTAATCAATGGGGCAATGCCAAGTTAAAAAGTTTATCTCTTCTGCTCTCTTCCTGGTTTGGGTTAAGAATCTCTAATTAAAAGGGTTTCAGAGTCCAGTCTTTTGAACAATTGTGCTGGTAAAGCAGAGGGCACCTGGCACTAGAAGGAAGGAGGAGGAGGGAGAGAAGTGAATAGCTGGAGCTGGGTGGGGTGGGAATTTCTGAAACCGGCGCTGCCACCAGGTCTACTTGTAGACCACAGCCAGAGCCTGAAGGGTCAAAGTGCCTTTGAAAACAGTAATACAATGATTTTGCAAACCTTTTTTTCTGCAGCATACCACATCTTCTGGTACACATTTTTAGGAAAAGAGATGAGCGCACTAACACCTTTTTGGGGTTTTGCATGTGAAGTGTTTTCCCTCAGTTCAGTATGTGGTAATGACTCACTCTGGTGTGTTTTTTTCTCACTATTCTTTGTCCTTTTCATACGCAGATGTAAGTGCTCTGACTGCTAAAGGTTTCGTGCAGATCAATGTTCATGTTGGCAATGTTCAATGTGCCTGAGAAACAAGGCAGCTAACTTTTTTCCTTCTAAGTTCCTGTTTAGATGATAGTTTCAGTTAGTCTTTAAAGGGATAATATAAGCTTCATATAAAGTCTGCATAACTCCAACATCAATGCTGTATTCTCTGTAAAATTAATACTACTGTCTTAATCTGTGATGCAATACTGTTCAAATGTCTTCGAACTACTTTAAGTAAGAAAATGTGACCTCTCTTTTTAAGAAGCTGGGGGTTTTTGTTTGTTTTTGTTTTTTTTTATTGTTGCTGAATATGAGAACCTAAGCAAATAGTGCTTGGATACTTAGCTCCAAAAGTATTTATTTTTAGTTTTGAAGATGGCATTCTGTCTTAAAGCAGCTTTTCACCTAACTGAGGTGTCATTACTCGCCAGCAAAGACTGAAGTTACAGATCAGGTTTGGACACATGGCCTTACACAAGGTCTCAACAAAGATCCTGATAGCATGTAATATCCCTGAGAGATTTTTTTTTACTTTCACTCAGTACTTAAGTCTATTTAAGTCAGGGGGATTGCCAATGGTCTGAACCCTAGAGACTGTCTACATTCATATACATGCAGAAACTGTGCAGGTACAGGAGACTACTCAGACTTGGACTTCACATCTGCCATCAACAGTTTTCATCTTATCTCAGTGATAAGGAATTTCCCCAATAAAATGATCAGGTACAAACAATTTGACCAGATATTAATCAATATACTAATCTTTATTAGTTTGCTGTGGAGCGACTAAGATTTTGAAAGAGATCCTGGTGACATAAAAACGAAACGGCAAATAAATTCAATTAAAAAAATGTGGAAGACATAAATTCCTGTGTGTGTGAAAGCATGAAAGAGCTAAGGAAGTATTTTCATTACATTTATTACTCAACAAGGACCTACATCTGTTTCCAGTTTGCACTGATTATTGACACATCTGGCTATTTGGCCTTAGGAACTACAAGTTGCTGTTGTGGCATTATTCTCTGAATCAACTTTTTAGACCACCCAGAAAATAATGCGACAAGTGCTGTGAGAAGATTGTGTTATTTGTAATAAGATTACCTTTTGGCATCTAGATGTATTGTACAAACGGGATTCTGTCGTCTTCTGCTTTATAAATTACAGTTTTGCATTTTTTACACCTGCAGGGAGAATAATGTTTTAGCCAAAGGGCTTAGTCTTTGACAAAGATAAATCAGGATGGCCAGATAAAGTTTTGAGTAGATGCTAGATACAGTAGTTACTACTTGCTTTACATGGAAAAATATCTTTGTTTCCATAGAAACAAAACGCAGCTAGAGTCATGGGACTGAGAAAGATGTTTCTTTAACCTGTGGTGAGATGTATTTCTGCTGATTAATATCCCACTGTTGGAAGCGTGTATTGCCCAAGTCCTTGACCCTTGAAACATCTTTTTTCTACAATAAACAGATACATTTTCTCCAACAGTAGTTTGAGAGTAATAATCTAGTCCAAGAGTGTAAAAGACACATATTGTGAAGTATGTAGTTAAGAGTTTGAAAAACCAAAGCCTAAAATCATTGGGCAGATGGGACCACCTAGATTACCAAGCCCAGTACTTTCCCATTGCATGCAGGATAGTCACAGAACATCTACTCACAGAACATCTACTCCAAACACCCCCTCAAACCACAGGCCACAAAACATTTCCAATACTCTGTCACAGATTTAAGACATAGTAGTTGAAGACCAAAAGCAAGAGTTCTAATGTGACATAGGAAGGAACATGATGAAATGCTCACTTGTTTTACAAATACTTTTAAAGTAGGATAATGTGTTGTTTTTAAAGACTAGTCTACATAGTCTATATGGCCACATGATGCCATTATGCAGGTTCACTTCTGTTGAATTACATGTGGAATTAATTTGACTTTCTGCATAAAAATTAACACAAAGCTTGAAGTTGCATAGAATAAAGATGTATAGGAAACAACTTGCTCCTTTCTGATGACTTTCAGGATTATAAATGTTTCTGTGTGCTTGCTCTGAGAAAGTTGACAGAGCCTCAACAGTTCTTTCCATTCCTTTGGGTCAACAATGCAGTTTTTAATGTGTGTTATTGAATTTTTAATTCATTTAATAGCTAAAGAATGTAAAGCACAGAAGGCAGGGCAGCAAAGTCACTGGGGGCAAGAGGAAAGAATGAATACTGTATTCTTTGCAGTCCTGTATTACACTTTGCTATTCTCTTTAGGCTTACACTTTGTCCTCTTCAAAATTGTGTCTGTGTGAGTGATTTGATTTTTCTTGCTTTCCCCTTAAGAGAATAATCTGAGGGCAGCCTTTGCTGTTGGGAATTGACTCCTTCTTCCAGACATGCTGCTATGTAGACTGTCAACCTTATTTCTCCTTTGCCACATCTTCTGTACACCTTCATGGTAATGATGATGATGATGCCTTCTCCTAACTGTTTGGCCAACATAAGTGTCTGCAACTGGTGACAGCGTACCCAGCTAGAAAAGGATTGCACCAGTGCACGGTTTGCCAGCAATTAAGTATATGCAAGAATGACTGAGACAAAACAAGTACATAAAATATAGAAACTTCTTAGGGTGACCTTTTTTTTTTCCCCTGTGAATTTAGTGGACTTAACACTTCTATAAGATCTTTGAAAAGTGATTTAGAGCTAGTTTCATAATGCCTGTTTTGAAAATTATCTTTGCAGTGCAGAGCTCTGTCCAGTCAGTGCTGAGGGAATAAATCAGGTGTTCATACAGATTCATCATACAAGTAAAAAAGTATGAAAAGATGGTTCAATGTCCCACCTGCTAAGCAATAAGTTAGCTGGAGCTCTGAGACCTTGCATTTAGGGCACTCTAAAGGGAGTGGGGAGATGCCTGGTTTCCTTTCCTCAGCTCTAGTTTGCATGAGAGAGACCTGAGATTTAGAAAAAAGAAGTCTCTAATATTTGGCTCTGGTTGCTGCTGATCTTTTCTCAGAGGTAATTAGTGCTAGAACAAGAGGGAATGGCCTCAGGCTGCAACTGGGTAGGTTTAGACTAGATATTAGTGTCCTGGAAGGCTAATAGGCCTATTAGATGTCCTGGATTGCCCCACCCTTCTGCTGATGGGGGAAGCAAGGGCAGGAGGAAAACAAAGGCTTGGGCCATTATATCCCCTCCCAAAGTGCTAAACAGGTACCCACAGGTGTTTAGGTACTTGTTAGTGTCTTGCCCAAATAAAGGTAAGCAAGCCCTGGTTTCACCTAATGTGGTCAGTTTTGCAAATGCCATTCTGATTCATGAATCTCTGTGGCCAAAGGAGCCATTACACTCAGCAAATAATATAAATTGGAGCTAAGTTGCAAGCAGTTGTGCTGCCTCTGCCTCATAGAGCTGCTTCACTGTGCACTGCTCTACATTCTGCCCTGCTCAGACAACATGCTTCTGCCTCACCGCTCTCAGCTTGGACAACCTGTTCTGCTCTGCTTTGTGCTTTAGACCAGCGTAGCATTGACGTTTTGGGCTTTAACTATCTGGAAGCTTAAGTGCCTCAAGTTTATCAGGAGAAGGCATTAAGTGCCTCACGATGTGGTAAGAAGTGCCACCTACATTGTGCTCTCTGCACATCTGCAAGAGATCTACCTGCACCTGTGCAAACCTCCGTGCCAAGAGGAACCAGGATCAGGCCAGAGATCATCTGCCTCTTTCCCAGCACTCTACTAGAACCTGTGGGAAGATCTAGAAGCCTCTCAATGGCTATCAAGACGCCAGCTCCAACACTGCCTTGAAGGAGCCAGGGACTGAATTCTACTCCACCACTGAGAGTAGAACAGACTTTCCCTAGGGCTCTGGGCTGTCTTTTACTCNATTTTTTATAATTACTGCCTCATTAATTGCCACAACTAAATCAATTAGGGAAAAAAAATTCCCAGCAAGAGTGGTCAGGCATTGATTGGAATGGGCTGCCCAGGGAGGTGGTTGAGTCACCAACTCTGGGTGTATTTAAAAGTCATTTAGACATGGTACTTGTGGATGTAGTTTAGGTTGAACCTTGTAGAGTAGGGTTATAGGTTGGGATTAGTGATCCTGAGGGTCTTTTCCAGCTGGAATGTTTCTGTGATTCTGTGAACCAGATCTCCCCACTCCCAGCTGAGTGACTTAACTAATAGGTTCCTAAATTGTTTTCATTCTTCTTCCAGCAGGAAGGAAATGACCTACCTTAAATCTGGATCTTGTTTGAAATACAAGACATTAACAGGAGAGAAGTAGAGTGCCTAGCTGAACTTGGTCTACAGTATAACGCTTATGGTGCAGTTCTAGAAAGGAGGAATGTAAGTTGACTTCTCTTAAGCTGAAAAAGCTGAGGCACCCAAATTTCTTGCATCCTATATGGCAGCTTAAACCAAGAAACTGTTGTTTAAAGTTTGGGCTCTATTTAGAAAAGTAAGCTTTGTCTTTGTGAATGTCTAATCTCTGGCTTTATACAGCAGCCTGAAATCCATGTAATTAGAAGTGCCTTTCCCCAAATCCTGGGTTAGCTGTTGAAGCTCTGGAGGATGGACAGATCAGTGTTCACTTCTGCTGGCTGGATCCCAGCCATTTTCTTGTCAAAATGAGGATCAAAGCACCCCATTTATACACCAATTTCATTAATTTACTCCAAAGTCAAGCAGGCTTTTCTAAGCCCCTTGGGAATGCTTGTTTTCTTACTCAGAGTGTGCTCAAACACATTCAAGGCTCAGAACTGCCATTTATGGAGACTCAAACTGTTGAGGTACTAAGGTGCTTGAAGTTATAGATAAGATTTTCAGGAAATATGCAAACATATGCTTGAAGTTGGGACCTAAGCTGTCAAGCTGCTCAGGAGCTTAGAACACTTTTAGATGGAGTCTGTTAACGACTCAAATGTGCCTTATTGTACTCAGAGAAGGTTGAGTTTTTTCTTTGCTATCTGTTTTGATGTCACTCTTCTAGGTGCTGCCAAATATATACTCTCCTTGTTCTTTGGCTAATAAAACTAAAAATGGTACCTGAGAAGTTAACATTTTCAGTCAAATGGCAAAGGTTTGAAGTACTTTTAACACTTATTAGGACTCAAATATTCTAATGGAATCATATCCCAAAACCACTTTAGTCGGACTACAATAAAAAGTTGGGAATAAAGTGCTGTAAAAACCTTCAAACAGAAATGTGGAACATTACAAGGTTCTTGGAAAGAGTATCCATCTGTTTTCCTCTGAATTCAGCTTCTGCAGCACTCTGTTAACCATCTGGTGTCTTCCAGAAAAGGAAGAATATGAATTACATCTGTCCTTTGCATGGTAGAAGAAAAAGAAGAAGAAAAAAGAAAATAATCTAGATTTATATCTGAAGAGCAGACTCATTTCATTTTGGTGAAAGCTTTGAGTTTCTTAACCATTAATAATAGATATATAGAGAGAAAATAGGGTTTTTTCTAAAGTGTTGTCTGTTCAATTCTGTGTATTTCACTGATGTATGTGCACACAAACCAGCCAGCAATTTCTCTTGCTTAAAAACACCATCCTGGATCAAACTATTTGCAATGTGAGGTCATTCACATGTGTTTGTGCAATTTCTTGTGTTCATGATTTAGTGTACAATTTTCTACTGAAACTCCTAGTACGTCTTGGGGGGTCTTGCAGCTTCCATGCCAGCAATAATCCCAGATGTAAATGTACAAATATTAATAGCGTAAGGATAGTTGTTCATCGATGATGAATAAGTGCACTGTGTATGGAGAGTGGGTGGGATTTATATTCTAATGATCTGTATTCAGGATGTGATGGGACCCTAGAGTCTCAGTCAATAAAAAAAGGAAATCTGATAGTGCATTTCCTTTTATTCAACATGTATTCTAAGTTGTTGACCTATTTTTACCTAATAATTGCCTTTCAGAAGGCTAAAATAGCATCACTTATATTCTCCCTAGTTTTGTCTGGAACTTCTATGCCTTATTACCAACATTTGGTTTATCCCAGAAAAAAAAAAAAAAACAGTTTATGGCATCACAACTATTGATGTCTATAAGAAACTTAACTTTCTATAGAACTCCATTTTTTCATGTATCATCTTTACAGTCATCCTGGACTGTAAAAGGGCTCTGCTCCAACAGCCAATCCTTCCAACCCTGACATAGATGTTGCGTTTCAAGGGAGAGAGGACTTGTCAATGACCTACTACATCCACCCAACTAAGTGGTCTAATGTTGATAGCCCCTGCTACAAAACTGTAAAGTAAGTGGCCAAGAAAGCAATGCTTCTTCGGTGCTGTTACTACCACTAGAGTATTTCCACCTCCCTCAGCAGCACTGGCTGAGCAAAGAGTGTTTAAAGGGATCAGAGTGAGAGACACATGTGATGAACATATCTCATGGAAAGGGATGGAATGAGTGGGAAGATACAGCATGCACTGCAGGGGAGGAGGATAGTAAATCTGTGCTTTCATAATCACACTTGACTATACATGGAGTGTGGGATTCATCTGACAAAAACTACATGTTTTCATCTGATCTGCTCACGCTCTGTGCCTTTCACAGGCAGGGGAGAGAGATGAACGTTTTCTAAAATATTAGTTTGTGTTTTTGTGGCTTTATTGGTTAAGAAAGAAGAGTTAGTTTTCCACATAATGCAAAGCTTCTCCCTAATCCCTAAAGAAATAATTTATTACTACTTTGGCAGTGAGCTGTGCTGGAAATTCTTCCGCTTCAGTTCCCTGGACAATGTCCTCCCCTGAAATATGGTTTGACTGTTCTGAACAGTGCATTGCTAATTCACGCACAGCAATATTGACATCTGGCTTTAGCATATGTGATACAGATAGTCCTTGATTGCTGAACAGCTGTGCTGCTTTGAAAAGAAACTATTGCAGTTGAAGAATATGTGATATAGAGTAAGCCTAGTCCTATCCCACACATCTTGCTGAGATTTCTTTTTCTAAAATACCACTCTGTTTATTAATTTTCTGCAGTATAAAACCACCAGAATTTATAAGAGACTGAAGTTGTTGGTTAATATTGTCAGATATGCCAGCAAACAATTCATTGACAACACATGTTAGGAATCAGTCCATTACAATTAGTCAAGAACAATGCCAGAAGATGATGGGAGAAAAAAAGAAAAAAAAAAGCAAAAAAAAAAAAAAAAGCACAAAGGAAGGGACAAGGGAAGCACTGAAGGTTCAGGAAATGTTCCAATCAATTTTGTATGGAAAAAACCTCCCATCACTTTGATGAAGAAATCAAGAGTTTTTGCAACAACCTCAGCAACCATAATATACTGAGCTTGTTTACACAGTAATAAAGAGTGCTGCTATAAGCTGAACATCAGCTGTCAGTTCTTCAGGAAACGATCCACAGAAAAGTGAAATGCTCTTATACCAGGAAGGAAAGCAAACCCCAAATTTAACTCAAGAAAAACAAGGATGTTGGCATATTTCGTTCCAATTTATGCTGCATACCGAACACTGCAAACTGAAGCTGGTTGTTCAAACCTTATTTTGCAACCCTCTAGTGCATATCCCAACATGATTTAGAGACTGCAGAGATGGAGAATATACTTCTTACTTAGCTAAAAAAGTTTCTGTAAGCAAGCTAACTAGACACTTTCCATAACTCTATACCGTATGCCATAACTTCTGAGTGGAGAGATTTAAAGGTCAAAGATGCCATTATGAACATCAAGTTTGCCCAATGTGTGAAAATTTCACCAGGACATTTTGTATGAGTTATGGTATCTGTGTGAAATATAGTGCGTTTTAAGAAATGGGTGGTTAGTGCTGACTTGAAGGCCTTGGAACCTGAATTGAACTCACCTAACTGATGTGTCTCAATAAGAAGTCAGTTGATGTTTTCTGAGTATTGAGTGCAGTGAGAATTGGCAGCATTGTGGTGAATCAAGCTCAACTTAAATTTTGAAGCTGCCTATTGCATATTCAGGAAGCTATTAACCTCCTGCGTCAGTTACGTGCTTAAAACCTGGGAGAACAAATCTAGGACTAAGTGGGCCAAAGTTATTGTAGGCCAAGTTCTAGCAGAAAGAAAATTAAGTTTAATGTTGCGGAATAATACATTGGCTATACAACAGAACCTCCTGGCAGAACAACCCTGTGACTCATCAGAATAACTAAAAATGTCTTGGAATACAGAAAAAAAATGAGGGAACTCTTGAAAAAGAGGAATAATAGTAATTTTTCAAAGGAAAATAAATTATTGCTATTTATTTAACTCAGGGTAATGTGGAAGGGAGCAAATTTCTACTGTTTTAGCAGATTGGTTCATGACCAAAACCTTTTAATGTGACAGATGCCTTCGTAAAATGTATTTCTACTAAAAAAAAACTAATGTGACAAAAAAACTATGATACCATGCAGCCAAATAAACCAAGGATTATTTTCTAAGATCTTTTTGATATATTTTCAAAGACTTTTATCTCCTTACATTTTCACTCCCTAGCGGATAACCACTTACCTCTGCCAAGTTCTTGCAAGCATGTTATTTTTTTCTTTATTTGTTATTAATTTTTCCAAAAGTTTGACTTTTGTTTTCAGTGTATTTTTAGAAGTTTCTTACTGCTCACTTTACATACATGAGACACACCCATTCCAATTCTTTTCTTGCTCCAAGAGTGCAGCAGAAAGTTTGGAGCAAAGGTGCTAAATGTCTCTTTCATACCATCTTCTGGAAAGAGATGCCATCGGTGATTCAACCACCACATCCAAGTGTCATTAATTGATTGATTTGGCAGATTCTCTCCCAAGAATGTTGAGTGTTTTTATTGCAGACTTTGTGCTGCATGTAATTTTTAAAACTTCCATGTGCTCTTCCAAACTCTATACAAGATTTATAGTAAACAACTGTGATCCAAAATGTTTGGGTTTTTTTGTTTTGTTTTGTTTTTTAACAGATTGCAAATACAGGAACAAAGAAGGAAAGGGGGAAAAAAAATTTCTAAACAATCACTTAGTCCAGGCTCCAGTTTTTAGAGCATTGGCATAGTATGCTTTCTACTTAAAGTCTTCTTGCTTCCCTACCAGTCTGTTGTGATTCATGGATGTGTAGCTCTGTTCTCTCCTTTGATACTTGGTTGGCCCCCATTAAGATGCTTTTAACAATGTACCATGATCTCTTTTTTCCACTTAAACACCACAGATTGCTCAAAGACACAAAACAAGAGATGAGATTATAAGAAGCTCATATTTAGCTACTTCACTTAATTTTTGTCAGACATCCTATTCTCACTTCCCTACTTCATACAAGTGAACAAGCCTCCCTGATGAGCTCTCAGTCAGTTCCCTAATGACAAGAATGAGCACTGTAAAAATCACACAAACCCAGACTAATATATAATAATAAATATCCCTACCAAATATTTACTAGTGATAGGCTGGAAAAGCTGTTTAAAGTCTGAATCCCCACAGGTACAGAAACTGTTTAAGTTCAAGCTAAAGCAGGCTTTTCAGGTTAGAGGTATCATGGACCCAATCCCATAAACATTGTCAAAATGCAGCCAAATGTACATCTGGGATATTCTTTTGTACTGTACTCTAACATATTCTACCAGGTGAGTGTGGCGCAGGCTCTCTCCTAAGAGAGCAGAGACTGGATCCAGGCCACCCACATACCTAGCAAAAACCC
Organism: Eubucco bourcierii; assembly: GCA_013396675.1. NCBI lineage: Eukaryota > Metazoa > Chordata > Aves > Piciformes > Ramphastidae > Eubucco > Eubucco bourcierii. The sequence continues at coordinate 911,857 of VWZE01007525.1, read as the reverse complement.
CTTTTCCACTGAGATCCTTAGTTTCAGTTACTCTTGCCACAGCTGTTTTATTTGGTATAAAAGTATTCTGAAGTGGAGATTTGTACCTGGATGTCCTATCTCTTAGGCGAATCCTCTAGCCAGTAACTCAGAAAAACAGTTTGATCTTTTGGTCTTAAGCAGGCAGAAAGTGATTCCGAATTCAATCATTCCCAGACATTCCAGACATTTCACTGGCTTTTGGTTGATGGGCTAACTACATGAAATCTACTCTGTACTGAGGAATTACAGAATAAAAACAGATCTCAGGAACACACACATCTCTCTGTTTTCCTCAGGCTGGCTTTATTTCAACCTTCTGGGACACTTCAGGCTGTAGTGAAGGCATATTCAGTGCTGTCATTGGTAGAGACCAACATTAGTGAGGAGTAGATGAAAATTCATGTCCAAGGCGTTCTGATTTTAATGGCTGCCAATCACTTACTACTTCATTTGAGGACTCTTGAAATTTGGATCCTGTTTTTTTCTGTTGAAGTAGGCAATGTTTTAGAGGAGGTTTAGGAAAGGTTTTGGCAATAACTGATCATGATGATGTCTGTTTTGCAAGGTCGAAGCAGAAGTTATTAAAAGTAGGAATTTTATTTAAGGAATGGATGGCATATATTTTTAAGTGATAAGCCCATAGGATGCTAAATATGTCTTCCTGGAAATGTAAAAAATGTAAACTATCATTACTCTGTTCTGTTGCAAGAACTGGTGCCAGAATTTTTTTATGCCTGTGATAACAAAATCTCTCTCCCTCTGTCTTTCTCCTTACCCAGCCTTTCCAGGTCAGGAATTACAATTGATTCTAGGTGGGATTATTTCACACGTGGCGTGCCTACACTTTTGTATACCCGTACATAAATCCTTACACAGTACAGTGAGCTTGGTCTTTAAAAGTCTTCCATTTAGCAAGTGGACAAAAATGTCCTCCATTGAAAGATGACTCTTTAAAAAAAAATGAAACAGTAAAGCTGCTTTACAAATTGAGGAAAATGTGGATTTTACCTCTTCACTGAAACTTGTTCCTGGTTTATATAGTTCTTTTGCCTTCATTTTGTATGGAACAATGTCATTGTGAGGAACAGAACTACTATGTGAGGAATGCATGTGGCAAATGAATGTTTCTCACATGTAGGTTTTATTATTGTTGTTTAATTATACAGAATCACTGGAAAGACAGTTATTTATTGCTGCAGGTTCTGCACTCAGATCAAGACACAGTGTTGTGAAATGGGTTTCCTAAAGCTCATTACACAGAATTGCTTTTTCCACTTGGCATTTTAAAACCTTCTCTATGTTTTGCAAGCTACATGGTTTGTGCTCAATAAAAAGATGTTATACTGTTGTAGTTGCTGTAACTGAACCAATAACTTAAGTTGCACTGTAACTAAATTATAACCTTTGGACAAAGTACAAGGAAAATGTATTTGCTTTATTGATTTTTAATCTCTTCTGCACTGATTGATCATTTACTTTAAATATGAAGACTTAAACAGAGATATGCAAATGCATGTTTCATTCGTCTGACTAAATGTCATACGCAGCAAAATAAACTCCCTTGACTTCCCATAATAAGAGATTTAATTTTTTTCTTCATTATCACTTTTTACAAATATTTCAAAGTAGTAGTAGGAATAAACCAGTTTATTTTATATTTTTGTTACAGAATTAGACAGGCACATTCTCTGACTTCTGTGATTTTTAGTTTCTGACAAACATAGCTTATATTGTAGTAGCAGCCAGAAGTCTGAACCAGGCTAGGGGAAAAGGTGTCATAGGTATGTCACAGACTTAACTGGAAAAGAGTTTGTGTCTTGGTAACACTGCAACCTAGATTAGGATAGTTGTAGTAGCTACATCTTTGTTTGCTTTGTTCTCCACAAGCTCATTCTTGAATTTTTATTGAAACATATGGAGCTGTTTCTGCTGTTTGATTAACTGCAACATTTTTGAAGAGAAAAGAAATCAGAGATATCTCAAATTATCTGTGAAAATGCTTACCCTGGAATTCCTCAACAAGTATTAGAGCAAACTTTTATAAGGAATTTGAAGGAAATTATATCATGTGTTTCTTTAGGCACTGTCATCAATCCAAAACAACAACTTTAAGAAAATCTGTAGAATCGCATATTGATCTTAAACAACAAAGCCTATCTCCATGGCAAAGACTGTTGAACAAGGAAGGCATTTTAGCTCAGGATCACTCCATACTGACAGAGTCATAAAGCTTCCAGGTAGAGATGGTTTGCATTCAGCTTACTCTTGGTTTCAGGGAAGAATCTCAGGGCTTCCATGTGTATCCGTGTAAATTTGCACACACATATGGAATGTGGGAAATTTCCTGGGGACTGCTGGTCAGTATGGATTGGAGAGTTACATAGTTTTGTTCAGAAACCCCTTTTACACGTAGCACTTTTACAATACCTATGAATGGTGTGTCATTATTTTATAGCATTTAATGGACATTGAACAGGCATACGTGGCTTTGAAACCTGGTATAAAACATTACAATAATATCCAGAATTCAAAAAGATAGGCATTCTAAAACAAAAGTCATTCTATACATGTTTGTATCTCAAAATGCAACACTAAGAGATCACATAAATAGCTAATTTAGAGGGAAGTTAAACTCAGATGATAAGTTGCATGAAGTGGCTCAGAAATGGTATTTATTTTAACTCATAGCTATCCACTCTGCTGTAATGCAGANAAAAAAAAAAAAAAAAAAGAGAGGCATAGATTCCTTCCCAGTCATGTCTCAGGTCATTTTTTAACTCTGTGATCATGTACTCTACTCCAGACATCAGGTTTACTATTGCCTATTTGGTAACTATTTGTTCAAATGCACGATCCTAGAAAATCTCAGACATACGAATTTTGTTATACATATACATGTAAAAATTGAGCTGTTTTCAGCACTGAGCATGGGTAAGTACATCAGACACTTCCCAACAGTGAAAACAGGCACCACTCTTATCTTCCCAATATACCACTTTGTAAAAACCCTCTTTACTTTCTTCGGTCTTCCCTTACTATCAGAGGAAAGCATTTGGATGTTGTCTCTGCTTCAAGAATTAATAGATATCTCCTCTCAAATGCTAGCAATAAGACGATCACTGCTTACAAAGTAGCAGGGAAGGAGCCTTTTAAAAAAAAAATTAAGAAAAAACAACTTGCAGGAAAATTGACTTTGAAACTTTAAGCCAGCATTGTAGGTTAGGAAAGCAGAGCATGGGGAGATATAAGCTATGGAAAACACAAAAAGAACTTGAGGACAAATGATTTTGTGGCCATTTTGAAGGATAAAATCTATGCATCTTGAGGTTCTGATAATGATTCACAAACATAGCTTTTATTTAAGTTGGAGCTTTCTGCAATCTAACAGTCTCACCTTCTTTGTGAGAGACTTGAGACTTCTTGTCTTATATAATAAACTTACAGACTTTTTATATAGCACAAAGGATTCTAACCAATTTTTATGCTATGGTTATTGGAGTTATTACACATTGAATGAACCTACTTATGTTGTCATTATAATCTTATTATACAAAGAACTTTTAGCCCTCTCTGGTTAGTGACTCATGTACGAACTTACCTTCTTTCCTTTCAGAGTTATTCCTATCTGTAAATGAAAGAAAAACAGGAGTAGTGGAAAACTTTAATTTCAGACTACATGTTGTTCATGAGTTGTTTGTTTAACTCTGTTTGTATTGGTTGGGTTGATATCTGTGTCATGCGACTATTTTCCCTCCCTTCATGACTGGAAATTACAACCGAATCATAAAAAAGTTGCTAGTGACTAACAGCACTCTCATTCTTATTATCTAGTCTCAATAGTAGACGAGAAAGTTTTTAGTCACAAATATTTTCAGAGTAACCTGGCAATTAGCATTCTCAGAACAGAGAATGTGATTGAGAATGATCTATAACAGTCATGTAAAGATATTCATCAATATGTAGATCTACTTGCCGCAGACTGATTTTCCAAGTGATAGCTTTCTTGTCTCACCTCTTTCACCATCAATAAGTTATAGGTGTAATTTCATGACGTTCTTGTACATAGTAAAGTGAACTAAGCCATAGGTCCAAGTCCTGTTTGCACAAGCAAATACTGCAGGAAAGAATTTACATCAATGACAATGCAAAATCCACTGTGCCTCAGCTCTTGCAAGTGGAAACTGGTGGGAAGTTTGTCCTGAACGATTTTCTGTTAATTAGTTGTTAATTGCCCTTTCTACCTACAGTCACCTGGTGACTATTGTTTGTCTCCAATAAACATTCCGGCAGAAGCTCTTAATGAGTACTTAAGATGCCCTGTACAAGGAAAGAGCTCATAACCTGGGTGAATGAGTGCCCCAGCTATTCCGGAGGATCCTTTAGGAAGGCTTTCAGACTGAGCGGTGGTAAACTGCATTTTTTTAATATATATTTGTGGCTCTGCCCTCACAAATCTATGATTCATGACAGGAATGCAGCTTGGATCTCTTGCAATGTTAGCAGCTGCAGATACTTCAAATACTTGGGTACATGTGATCCAGCAGCTTGCTATAAATTTGCCCCTAAAAATAAAGTAACAAGTGATTGAACAGTGATAGGAATTAAACATGGCAGTGAGTGAATGGAATGCACAAGTCCTTACCTCAGATGCTTTTATAATGGCAATTGCTATAATTAAAACCAAAATGAAAAAAAACCACCCTAGAATACTATCTTAGATCAAACTTGCCACAAGATTCCTTTAAAGTTTTTTTTTCATACCGTTTGACACAAAAGGTGCTTGCTGGTGTGCAATGTCCCTGAGCATGCTATCTATGTTGTTACATCATCTTAGAGTGAACTGCATTTCCACTTTCCACAAATTACTGAACTAGTTTGGTTTCAAATTTCCCCTAACTTTTTATCATATGAACAAAACAGACAAGAAGCAACCCTGAGCTTTTGATACTGAGAAGATATTTTGCTGTATGATTTGTGTGGAGACTACGGGTAAAGAGAGGAATTCCCACTGGCAACAAGAATCTTTGTCGCACATAACTAAAAGTCTCTGGTTTTTTAGCCCCTTATATTTGGATTTCTCATTTATTTTCACCTATTTTAAGAATGACACTGTGTTTGGTAATCCCTGTAGGATGACACAGTGTATCAGCATCTCTCTAAAATGACACTTCCATCTCATCTCAGTTTTCAAACACAGTTTTAAAATAAAATGATGGAACATATGGAATATTTTAGAGAAGAGATTTCATGGTCAGATAGTTAATTGGCACCTCAGTTGGGAATTTCAACCTAGAGGCCAAAGAGTAAATGAGAATTGAGTTTAGCTACACTGCAAATCTCATTTCTAGAAGCATTTGGTTTTGGTTTTGTTTTCATTAAGAGACCCATTAGAGAAGCTGTACAGCCTCTCGGCTATGTGCTTCCTCTTCTGCAGGCCTGTTGTTTTTTCTGTTGTTGTCAGAGTCCTATCTTTCCTATGCATGGCAAGAACAAAGATGTAAACCTGCCATTTTTTCCAAAGGGGCATCTTAGATTTTTCGAGTATTGGATACTTCTTGTACTGTGAGGTGGTCAAACACCAATTCTAAACTTTATCTAAAGTGTGGGTATTTGCTCTCATCTCAACTCACAGTCTCCCTCCTTATCATGAAAATGATGAAGGCATATTCAGAAGGTACAACTAACATGTAGTAGGAATGTCAAAGGAAAAAACGGGTCGAATGTTTAAAAACCCTGCTGTTTTCTTAAGTCTTCATTGAGTGAATTGCAACACAGTTCTTACACTGACAAAACCAATTCTGCAGTTGATTTGTTTAAAAACACATCTGTCTTGATAAAGACTGCCCAATTTTCTGATTTTTTTCCCTCAAGCTCTGCTTTTATCTCAGTAAAATCTATGTATTGCAATACAGTAGCAGTATTGCATTACTACTTCAAATAAATGTAGTATCATTCTTCATGTGAAACACCCCATTCGTCTGTCTCAATAGAGTGTGCTTTGTATCTCCCTCTTTAAATGTGAAAGGATGGGAAAAAACCCTCAGTGTTTATTTTGCTCTTGAATTCCACACTAGCTGTTTAATATGTTTCTTATGAATTACCATTAAGAAAGGATTCTGCGTTTTAAAAGGAAGCTTATGAGGATATAGGTAAGTGTGAGTGTGGTCGTTTCAGAAGCATGTTTGATTGAAGACCTGCTTTTGGACACAAGGTAAGGAAAAAGATCACTTAACCTCACTTGAATAAGTGGAGATTAAAGGTTAAAAGCCTTAAAGCTTTAAAATGCATTAGCAACAGAACAGTAAATACAATCCATGGAGACACGAAGGAATTAGCGAAACAAATGTTAAACTAAGAAATGCACTCTGAGATTCAACGGAATATCCACACTAAGTCTGAATACAGAGTACATTTACATGTTTCACTGGCTGTTTTAGAATTGTCTTTATATTTCTTGTTTTGGCTCTAATGGAGGGGATACTAAACCTTGCAATGAGTTATGCAAGCATGTTTTATGTGTTTTAGTGCCCCCGGAGTTCTGGATTTTTAAAGGGTGATTTTTACCATATACTTATGTGATGGTATGGGAGTTCCCTGCCCCCCTACACTTTGTAAAATCACCCAGACTAGACTCAGTCAGCTGGAAGTTAAGGACTGAAGCTCTATTTACAGCTTAGCACAATATACAAGCAGATATATACATAATATACAGGAATATTTGCAAAAATATACAAGTTAAAGGTAATACAGAAACACAACACCCCTCCCAGAAATGTCCCCAGGAGGGGCTCCCAACCACCATTCAACCTTCCTTCCGCCCCTCTACCTTACCCTAGGGTTTGCCTTACACAGAAGGTGAGTTTGGAGGATCGACCAGGGGGGTTAGAAGGAGAATAGTTAGTTAGGTTACTCAGCAAAAAGAAGACAAAAAACTAGAGAGACCGAGACTCTCTGAGTGTGAGTGTCTTATCTATGTTTGTATTCTTATTCTTATACATCTCAGCAAGCCTATGAGTGAAGTAAACATCACCATTGTTTTCTTTTCACAGCCTATAATGCAATTATTTTCATTAAAATATTCCAATTAGCCTCAAACCAGCAGAACTTAATTTAACCCATTTTGTACTGGCTGGGTTTGTACTGCTGATGTATCAATAATATAGCCAGAATCTTATTCCTGTACAGTTCTGTACAGTATATTAGGGAAAATAAAGTTACCATCACCAGGGATGTAATCTTATTGTGTTGTAGACAAAAGTTTCTACACAAGTACAAGTCCTGCTTAAACAGCATTTAATTTAGATATATGTATTTTAACTTGTGCCATGGATATCTTCAACAAATGCATTGGTTCTCTACCTGCCTTGCACAGCTCAACTAACTGATTCTTACAGCTCAGCAGACCCCGCAAACAGGACGCTGAGCCCTTTGTGAAAGGACAGCTACCTCCACAGAGAAGAGGGAGGATCCCAGGCAGGGCATACTGCAGTAGCCTTACTGTAATATAGGGAAGCTGTGCATCAACACAGAGTATCTATCTGAGAAAAAGTTGAACAAAAAGTAAAACCCAGAATTTTTTCACTATTAACACTACTGAAATTTGCAGAAGCACCTGAGGTTCCACCAGGACTCCCAGACTCCAGCCCCCAACCAAGGCAGCCAAAAGTGACACCCCTACTTACTCTTCTGCACAGAGGGCAAAATGTTATTGCCGATGGAAGTCCTGTGTTTGTAGATGCAGCACATTTGGCATTGCCGACAGAATGGGTAAAATCCTGAACTCACAGAAGTAGTTATTGAAATTTTGATCCACTTCAATCAACTGAGGACACTGAGCACAGGTGAGAACACAGAGCAGAGAATGACCAAAGATTTAAAAACACAGATTGTGTTAAATGTAATTGGTATTATATTCTGTAGCCTGGGAGTTTAATTATATGATATTTGAAAGTATGGGATATTAGAAATGTGTGGTGATTTTTTTGCCAGCATGAGAAGCACCTTTCTAAAACTTTACTTCTCAAGGATTCAACTTAATATATAACAAATTTCTCTCATTGCAGAATGTTCAGATATAAGAGCTTCTCAAGAGTGACTGAACTTATTTTGAACTTCTATTTTCATTTAAACTCTCCATTAAGGAATTTGGGAGGGTGAGCAGCAGAGAAAGGCATTTGTTTAGATTCTGCTTTTAATAGAGTTTTAGCACTTTGATATCAGTCTCTGATTAGATGCAACATCCCACATTCCAAAGTAAAAAGAGGCTATTTGCTCCTTCTCTTCTCTGCCCAACACATATCTTACTTATGTCTCTTAAGCAGACCCTTTGGTTCAGTCTAATTTATGTCATTAACAGCAGTTTTCTATCGAGTAACATTCCTTGCTGTGGTTTGTTCTTTTTAATTCAAGAAAGGATTATCTTAAACCCCAGACTAATAATCCTGTTTCCAGTCACACTTGGGGTAGGGAAGGGATGGTGCAAGATTCTCTGTGGCTACATTCTGTGTTCAAAGTTTGACCCAAATAATGGATTTTCCCAGTGTTTATCAAGCGACTAAGTAAAATGCTTCAGGATGGGGTTCATCTGCAATGTAGATGTCTGTATTTAAGCAAGTCTCAGTTCCTTTTATAGTCAATAGATATCAATAGACACTGAGTGCGTGATTCATCCCATCTCAAGATAGATGTCTAATTTAGGTCAGGTGACTCACTCTCTGGAAGTACTTATGGACTATAAAGGGAATATGAATGACTAACTCAAAGATTTTTAAAGTGATTTTTAAAGTCAAGCGAGATGAAACTCATTCTGCATGCTTCATATCTTCTGGCACAACGTCTTCATGACTCTTCCGCTGCTTGAACAATTACTTTCATTTGCACCCAGATGCTTCACAGACCTTAACACCATTTTTCATCTCTCAGTCACCAGCTTTTATTTCAGTTCTTCCCATATGGGAAGACACCACTCAAGCCTTGCCAGTCTTCCTTCCCCAAAACATTCAACGACTCTATTATCCATCTTTCTTTATCTAATATTACTCAGGAGCAGAGTCCTGGTATCAAAGTTTATTTCATTTTTCGGTGCTTGCTTCCCAAGGCACTTTTTTTTTTTTTTCTCTTTCAATTCAAAGCAAGAAAACCTTTGTCTTTGCCTAATTTTGTGAAATGTTATAGAATATCAAAGTTATTTAACATGAAATGATCATTAATAAGATATAATGCAAATTTGTTTGCGTGTTTTCTTCTATATGACAAGTTTTCATCAGGTAGTTTGTTGGTAACTCTGCCTGCATGCAGCTTTCTAGCTATATTTATTTGGTCCTACATGCCTCAGTGGCTACACTGTTATTCATCAGGGAAATCCCAGTGAGACTCGTATTTGTATTTTCAAAAATAAATAATAGGTTTGAATTTTAGCCAAAGTCTCCCTCCAGTAGTGAGCAAGAGGATTGCTGACTGAGGGTCTCTATCTCTCGTGTGGTCACATAAATTAGAGTCCCAATCGATGATGACAAGCATTCTGCTAGCTAGACAAACATTAATCCGGTTAACTCCCCTTCTTTCCACTCCTTCCTGACACTAAGAAAAGAAGTGCCTTAGGAGAAAGTCTGAGACGTGTAGGTTGAGTTTGTTGTAGCTATAAAATGGCAAGGGGACTCTAAGCAGCTTTGAGAATTTATGAATATTCCAAACAGAAGACAAACGAGCTACACAAAGCCGTTCTTGCTGTCTTTCTTTCACAAATAAAGATTTAATTATTTTCACTGTTTGTAATCTCTTGAAAAATGTTTTTTCAACACATCAAATGGATATTTGTTTCTGAAACTCTGAGACTCTCAATTTGTTCAGTGTAACCTCCATTATTTTTTTTAAAATATGAATTACCTATATGAATAAAATGAGTAAAGTCTTAAAAAGAAAAAAAAACATATTAACCATACTGCACTGGGAGCTGTACTGTTTTCAGATACTGACTTATTCCTGCCCTTTGAGTGCTCCACTATGTCATAGGACATACATACTCTCGCTGGTGCAGTTCACCATAATGTGGTGGGTGGGCAATGCCAGTCTATGTAATATAGAGCCAAACTTTTACTGTGATCTTCCAGGAACTCGCTTGACTTTCAACATCAAAATAATGAAAAGAAAATTTTCTTGTGGATAGCAAAGTTATTTGGATAATAAAGTGAATTGTTACATTTAGGATTTCTATGTTCTTATTTGTATTTGGTAGGAGTTCCTTCAGATATTCAAATGACAGTGTTATTCAGGGTGCATTTCTCATAGCTATTATAATGATGCACAGCCTGTAGATAGGTTCTTGTAAGTGCGGAGGCAGAGAGAGTATCTGAAGGTGAAGTTTCCCAAAGTCCTTTGTTTATCTCGTATGAGAGTTTGTAACTGTTTTACTCCCTTTAAGGGTTTCACAAACACCTTATCTTGAGCTGCACACAGCCATCATCTCCACTACCCAGTAAAACCACAAAGCAATGCTGGTGCCTTACAAAAGGCTGTAACCCCAGGTGGTGTATTCTTCTGCTACCTCACGTGTTATATACTTCCATTTGATGTGATTTTACAAATATCTTTCCACCAAGGGGTAGAGTTTAATTTTTTTTTTCGTTTATGTTAAGGGAGTGCTTTGAAGATTTCATATACAGTTAACTTCAGGAATGAAAGACTATTGTTTTGATCCAGAAAGAGTTTATACAAGGGATAAGGAAGGGAAAATATTCTTGAAAAAACAACCCCCTCCTCTTACGTTGTGTATCTTGGAGGAGAGGAAACACAATCAGGATCTTCTGTTTTGATTAGAAAAAAAAAATAGTAAGACAAAGTTCATATTATTTATCTAATTTTCATAGCTCATTACAGACTTCATGCAAAACTGGGAGCTGCCACCAACAAATACTTTTTCTACCCAGAGACTGTACAAACACTGAATTTTAAAACAGTAAGATACCAGGTCAACCTAAACCACCTCCAAAATTCCATATCCACAGCTTTCCTCTTTTCCATTTTGAAATATTGCCAAGTTTAATTTTATTTTCTCTGCAGCCTTCTTCTCTTTTATCAAAGCCAGAGACATTACTGTCAAATTGATCCTGATGTTTAACGTCCTATGTGGTCTGTGAATAAATTGTTACAACTTTGGCCCAATTTGCTTGATCATTTCAGATTACTTATCTGCTTTTATCTGCTTTTGAATTCCTGAGGCACTAGAGAACACTATTTGTTCTCAAAACACCTTATTTCATCCACTGAACAAGCCCTTTACCATCTAAATCCTGAGACTATCAAACCAATAGTTTTGTAGTTCATGACAAAAATGGTTTCCTTTTTTCATCCTATAGCTAAGTTCCCACTCTGCATTAACCTAACATAAAAAAAAAAAGGGACTTGCAACCCTTTATGTTACTTAGAATTTTCATTACTTCAGTTTCTCTCAAGCAATGAATGTACACTTTTAATCTTCATTTATCCAGTTCAAATGAAACTGCTACTAATTTCTGATTGTTGTATTTTGAACTTTGAAATGTGTTAGCCAATGACTTGGAAATACGATTAACTTACAACAGAAGCTACAATGAATTTTCTGTTGAAAGATCAGCTTTAGAAATAGGCCAGCACCCACCTCAATTTAAAACCAACAACAACAACAAAAAAAACTACTCAGTTTTGACAACACGCCCCATTTGTCACAGCCATATTTGTGGGATACAGCTTTACTTGCTTGCTCAAGATTAGTGTATGAAAGATATGTGAATCTCATATAAGAGCATAGCATAAGGACAACCACATTGAATACAGCCACAGATCCTTCTAGCACAGCATGCTGGAGAAAACTTTAATGAGGAGGGTAACCATTCACGATGACAGACAAGAGAAAGGCCCTTTGGATACTGCTGGAAAGTACCATAGTTTTTTATTTGGTAAGTACAGGCATTGTGAAATTCATTGGGGAAGAAGATAGCACAAAATAAACAGAAGAGAAGTTAAAAAGAAAGAATACTTGAATAAATTTAAGTATTGCTCTTGGGAAAGAAAGCATCCATCCTAACACAGCAAAACCCAAATGTGAGTATGCATCACTCTGGTGAATGCCACTCCCTTTCTTAAAACGGTTTCCCTCACTTGAATCCTTCCTGCACTGCTACATGATGATCAGGCTCTTCCTTGCAAGGGGAGGCTGTGTGGAGGGTTTACTTTAAGGTTTATTTATTGTATACTGTCTTATCTTTGGATATAATTTCAATATCTCCCACCTAGACATACCCTCTTCAAGTACCAAAATCAATTATAACCAGTCAGAGAGATGCCCTGGTCCTGAATTACTAATAACCAAAGTTTTCCCACAGTCATTCAAAAGTGTCTGGAATGTACAATTTCTTTCTCTCTCTCTCTCTCTCTCTCTTTTTTTTTTTTTTTCCTTTTTGCTTAATTAACTTTTACTTTGTTTATTATTTAAATAATTTATTATTATATGCTTAATACAAATGCATTTTTCCTGTCCCATGGAAAGTCTTTTTCAAAAGGAAAACATTTAAAGCAGATACCTGCAGCATTTCATGCCACAAGGGTACAGTCATAAAGCAAAAATCTAAAATCCTCTTGAGAAAAATTGACTAATGCAAGCAAATATTGCTTTGTTTAGGACAAACCATTTTGATGTCTTAACTAGAAATGTCTTAACTAGACAGAGAAAACAGAGAAACAAGCTTTTGTGTTTCTTACAACATTTGCTTTTCATGGATTATTTCTCAACAGCTTGGTTTTAGAATTATGGAATACTTAATATCTTCGCTTTACATTCCAGGAAAAAAAAAAAGTAAAACAGAGATTAAGATATCAAACTCAAATATCTTTACTTTTTTTTTTTTCATAAACAAAGATAGTCAAGAATTTGGTGGAATTTCATTGCACTAGATTTTTACAGGATTTTTTTTTTAAATTGCTTTGAAGGACTTCAAGGTTCTGGAGTGTGTTCAGAGAAGGGTGATGAGGATTTTAGAGGCAGTGAAACACATGGCCTACAAGGAGCACCTGAGGGAGCTGGGGTTGTTGAGTCTGCAGGAGTTTGACAGGAGACTTCATCACTCTCTACAACTAGCTGAAGAGACATTAGAGAGAGGAGGGCATCAGTCTTTTCTCCTTGATTGCAAGCAACCAGACTAGGGGAAATGGCTTCAAGCTGCATCAGGGGAGGTTCAGGATGGATGCTAGGAAATATTTCTTTACAGAGAGGGTTATCACACATTGGAATGGTCTACCCTGGGCAGTGGTGGAGTCATCAACCTAGGAGGTGTTTAAGCAATGCTTGGACCTGGTGCCTAGGGACATGGTTTAATACTGACCCTTTGGTGCTGTGTCGAAGGTTGCACAGGATTGTCTTTGAGTTCTCTTCCAAATGGTTGTTGTCTGTGATTCTGTGAGGAGTAGAGATTTATAAGTGACATCTTGATTGGACAGGGACTCTATCAAAGCACTACAGTAAATTTTTATTTAGTAAGCTAACCCTACCAGTATTATTTAGTATCTCTTTGACTCAGGATAATTTTAAGACACAATTGAGATTTTTTTATGGAAGGTGTATATCTGAAACAGCACAGATCTTCAGCCAGAGTAAGTCCACTACCAAGTTGCTCATGTGTGATGGAAAGCTTAGCTGACTGTGTCTGCAGTACACAACAGACTACTACACAATGCAGGTGCTACCTAGATTTTAAACAGCGCGGTCATCCTAACATCCTTCTGCTACTCTCTGTAGCTAAGAGCAAGCACAGTGTAAGGCTGGCCTTTGACATCTTGTATCATGAAGCCATGCCGCAAAGCCAAGGAGATTAGTGCAGTGCATTTGTGTGTAGCAGTGTAAGAAATCCCACAGAGAGCCAAAGTTGTCCTAGTTTCCTGGGATAAAACCACAGGCTGGCCATGGGCTGCAGGCCATTGGCAGTTGTGAGGCAGCCAGGACAGCTGACCTGAGCCAGCTCACAGGTGCATCCTACACCATGAGCATCAGACTCAATATAAAGAGGAAGTTTGCAGCAAAGGGGAGTTTACAGTCTGTTTTTTTCCTCTCCTTACTTTTCTTTCCTCTGCTGCTTTTGAGGACTACCTTGCTGGATATTGTGACTGCTGCATTTTATATTTCATATATTGACATTGGTACTAGTCTGGCTATTTAATTAGGTCTGTTTTCATTGCAACCTGTGGGCCTTTTTTCCTTTTCCTGATTTCCTTTCTCTGCTGGGGAGGAGTCATTAGATAATAGAGTAACTGCTATAGTTTAGTCACAGATCACAGAACCACAGAAAGTTAGAGGTTGAAAGGGGTCTCTGGAGATCAAGGCCAACACCCTTGTCAAAGCAGCATCAGCTGGGGCTGATGACTGTAGACCACATCCTGGTGGTTTTTGAAAGTCTACAGTGAAAGACCCCACAACCTCTCTGGACAGCCTGCTTCTGTGTTCCATCATTCAGCTTAAAGAAGTGTCTCCTTATGATGAGGTGGAACCTCTTGTGCTCCAGCTTGCACCCATTGTTCCTTGTCCTGTCACTGGGCACCACTGAACAGAGACTATCACCTTCATCTTGACACATACTCATCAGGTATTTATAGATACTGATAAGATCCCCTCTCAGCCTTCTCTTCTCAAGACTAAACAGCCCCAGTTCTCTCAGTCTTTCTTTATAGGAGATATAAGCCTGAACATAGACAAGAGGATTCACAAAATCAGAAAAGATGGCAGAAGCAGCACTAGGAGATGCCTGGTGGAACAGGATTAGAACAGCATGTAGGCTTGCTCTCCCTTTTTTCTGAATCCTCTTGAGTGTAGGAAATAGCAGTCAGTACTTGTCATAAACAGGACTTAACAAGAAAGCAATAAAGAAATGGTTGCGACCATCATCAGTTTTTCATTAACCACAACAAAATGGCAGAATTTCCACAGCTGTCAGCATTTTGAAATGGAATTGGGAGAGTATCAGACAGAGAAACCAGTGTATTAGTTTAGCTTACGCTACTTTCCACTGGATGTATTTTGAGAACTTTACCAAAGAAAATCACAGAATGTCAGGGACTGGAAGGGACCTGGAAAGATCATCCACTCCAACCCCTATGCCAGAGCAGGATCACCTAGAGAAGATAACACAGGAACATGTCAAGGTGGGTTTTGAATATCTCCAGAGAGGGAGACTCCACAACCCCCCAGGGCAGCCTGTTCCAGTGTTCTGTCACCCTTACAGGGAAAAAAATCCTCCTCACGTTTAAATGAAACTTCTTATGTTTCAGTTTCCACTCATTGCCCCTTGTCCTGTCATCAGGCATCACTGGGCAGGGGCTGGCTCCGTCCTCCTTGCACTCATGTTTTCATATTTTTAAACATTATTGAGGTCACCTCTCAGTCTCCTCTTCTCCAAGCTAAAGTGTTCCAACTCCTTCAGTCTCTCCTCATAAAAGAGATGTTCCATTCCCTTCATCATCTTTGTGGCTCTGCACTGGACACTCTGAAGCATGTCCTTCTTGAACTGGGGGGCCCAGAACTGGACACAATACTCCAGATGCAGCCTCATCACAGCAGAGTAGAGGAGCAGGAGAACCTCTCTCAACCTGCTGACCACACTCCTTTTAATACACCCCAGAGTGACACTGGCCCTCCTGGCCACAAGAGCACCTTGCTGGCTTCAATAATGTCACCAATAATTTCTGGTTAGTTTACTCACATTACCTAAATTTTTTTGCTACCCATTCCAATAGGATTACCTCTTTCTGTTAATGATTTTTGACACCTGTTTTAAGGGGATTAATTCAATGGAGGGTGATGGCATAAACATGCATGCCAAGCTGATTAGATCAGTTAGTTCTCAACCCTGCAACACTGTGGCAGTCCTTTTAGTTAATCTGGCTGCCAAACAAATTAGCATGCATGTCTCCCTCCTTCAGGCCTGTGTGCAGCCTGACATGCCATGCTCATTTCCAGAAAATGGCCTGGTAATGTCATAAGAAGCTTGGGAAATAGGATGAGCTTTGCCTGGAAGATCATATAGGTAGCCAGAGTAGCTTGGTTTGAATTTACAGGAGTTACAAGTGATGGTGAAGCCTCTTCAAACTTCCACATGGTCACATTGAATCCTTTTCCTGAGCTGTGATGGAGTGAGTCAGCAAGAGCTTGTGATCCCTGTGCTGGTTTGAGGCTAATTGGAATATTTTAATAGAGAAAATTACATTATAGGCTGTGAAAGGAAAACATGGTGATGTCTACTTCACTCATATGCTTGCTGAGATGTTTGGGAAAAAGAACTCAAAACATTAGATAAGGCAGTCTCTGTCTCTCTCTGGGGGCACAGTGTCTCCGACGGTCTAGCTCCTGGCTCCTCTTTGCCAATTAATCTTCACTAACCACTTTTCTTCTAACTCACCTGGCCAATCTTCCTAATTCACCTTGCACATAAGTCAAACCCTGGGGTAAGGGTGGGGAGAAGGTGGAAGGGTGGTTGGGAGCCCCTCCTGGAGTCTCTGATTTCTGGGAGGGGAGTTGTGTTTCTGTATTAGCTTTAACTTGTATATTTCTGTAAATATTCCTGTATATAGTGTATATATCTGCTTGTACATTGTGCAAAGCTGTAAATACAGCTTCATTCCTTGACTTCCAGCCGGCTGAGTTCTAGTTTGGGTCATTTTACAAAGTGTGGGGGGGCAGGTAACTCCCAAACCGTCACAATTCCCCGTGGCTTTCTCTACCTGTGAAAAGGTCAGTTATCTACATCAAGCTTTCACTCATCTCTCCACAAATTCCTCTTGTTCGGCATCAGCTGGAAGGTCCAAGGGGTGCAGGACCAAAGGGAGACTCTGTGAAGGGGGTTTAATTAATAACTTATTGATTATTAGTGGGTGTCTCCCTTCCACATAACTTATATATTATATTCACTAGAAGACCAATGTCTGTTGAAGAAAAGGTGTTTGGAAGCAGATCTGCAGTACCTATGACTTAGCAGCACTCTAGGACCTACTGTTAGAACCCTTGAGAAAGTTCTTTGACATTCTTTGTGATTAGGAAAAAAAAAACCCGAACAGCCCAGAGTAATTCAGTGGCAGCAACGGCATTGGAAATTCAAAATCTTTTCCCCTAATGACTGAATAAGGGCATGTATTTAGTTTCTGAGATTTTCCTTGACTCCAGACTTGATGATTCAGTGCAAAGAAGCCAAATTCTACACCATAGCCTCCAGGTCCTGGATTGCTCATTCCTTCCACTGGTTTTGCAGTGCGAGATGAATCTCTTTTTCCCATGGGAGCCAGGTGGTATTTGTCTCACTGACCATTTATCACCTAAAAATTAAAGACCAAATCTAAATAATTTATCTTCGCTTTCTGCAGTCAATGGAAAGAATGAAATGCCTACAAAGGGCAACTCATCTACCTATCTTAGACAATTATAGTAGAATAAGATGAATTGCTACTTCCCCAAAGAGAACTGAGGTGACAAGTTTAGATAAGACAATTCACTTTTAAATGGCAAAAATAAAGACAGGAATCTCACCCCACCAGAATTGTGGCCTCCAGCAACAGGTATTTTTTTTTTTAAATGCCTCTGCAGTTGTTGGTGACATTATTAGTTTCTTTTCTTGGTTCAAGTCAGATAATGTCAGAATCACTGGCATCACAACCGTGCACCATTTCAAGCAATTCAGGATGAACAAACAATGAGATTTCATGACTGGTGTCCAGGACACAATTTCATAGTAATATCTTTTTTTCAGTATGGCTTTTGTATAGTTTTCTGCCTAGCTTGACTAGTATAGCAATTTACAAATATACCCTTTCAGGTTTTTTTCCCTTTGGTTTTGTTCAGTTTTTCCCTCAGAGATCTGACACAACTTAAATGTGTACGTGCATACATATGGATGTGTATAAATATATACGAATAAAGAATGGGAGACACATGCCTTCTGCAAATGCTGTGTTTACAGTAGAAGCGATTGCCATTCCACCTCATGCAAGCAGTAACATGAGCTGAAAGTCAAATGTTGCTTTTCTTCTAATGATCTTTATTAGTAATGACCTGCACACTTGCAGCAAGGGTGTTGGGTGTTGCTGGAATAATTCTTGAGAGAGTAATAGAAAACGCACCAGTAAATAAGGACTGTTTCGTTTCTGAGGAGTTAGAAGTTCTTACATGGAAATTGCTGGCTCTGTTTTCTGATGTTAAAATTGACATTAATTTCCCATTTTAAGATCTGCTATGTCAAAATGATAGAGCATCCTAGAAGTGAATGTCTGACACCACAACTAATAGGTATTGTTTTGCTTTTTTTGTGGTGCCAGCCAGGTTTTCAACAGTACTTGAAAGGTCAAGCAGGTTTTTTTAGATTAGGCTGGGCCAAGATAGATAAGGTTTGGAAATTCCATTATTTTCTTCAAATCCTCTTTTCTGTTTCTTTATCTTTTTTTTTTTTTTTTAAATACTGATTGCATAAATTGAGTTGAGGGCACCTCTCTAGGTTTTCTTAGTAGCAACTACATAGGACTGGGATTTGAGAAGATTTCAGGAACATGACAACAAAGCATATATCAAAGAGAAATTCTCACATTTCTCTGGGCAGCACTTGTGCTATTGAATGAATGCTGCTTTCTAAACAGGATTGTAGTTATTATTTGTAATTAATCAGCTTCCACCACCTTTTGGTAAGAACTGTCAAGCCTGCAAAACAGTATCTTGAGAATATGTATTCAGGGACATTTCAAGTGTTCATTGTTGATTCAGGGGCTACTAAGAGCTAATTTTTACATATTTTGACACATTAATGGATTGAGATGCAATTCTATACTTAGGGTTTTTTACACGATGACTACTACTGTCCAGGATCTCCTCACATTATGGATTTTTATGATCTATTTCAAAAACTCACATACATTTCCATTTGAGGAATTCTGTGTGCCACACGTTGCACTTCTGATCAAGGAACACAAACAAAACACATTTTCTGTAAGAGACTGAGAGGTCACTGACTCATCTTGGAATATTCTGCAAGTGAAATAAAATTCATACATTTAAAATGTGTACAAGAACATCTCCTTCCAGTTATAGAGCTACATACACAATAAATGTGGTTTCTTCTCTTCAAACTGCTCAGTTTTATATCACACAGCTTTGTAGTAACCCGCACTTTACTCATAAAGAGAATTTAATCTGCATGCTATAGGAATTCTGGGAGAGATCCTATATTTAGGCTGTACACCAGTTTCCATAACAAAAGGTTCTTGTGACCTTTTTATGAGAATTTATAATACATCCTTTGTATGTAGCAGACTTTGACTTTTGGCAAGGGAGAGAAATTTTTTTTTTTTTTTTTTCTGGAGGACTGGCTGGCTTGTACACTACTAACATTTCCCACTTTCCTCCCAGTTGAGCTCCTCAGGAATACATTGGCTGCACAGCAAAACAACAAATTACACAGCCCCATCTAAAGCTGGGCTGATGCCACCAGTGATGCAGCAGCAGTCAGAGCTGCACTGGGAATTCCTGAGAGCTGCCAGTGGGAGGGGAGCCAGGCTGCAACTCTACCAAATAACCACAGAGTACTTACCCTTACCATCACCCAGTCTCCATCCAGGAATGCCACATGGGCAGTTCCAAAGCGGAAGGAAAGATATGGCTAACAGTCCAGGTTATTCATTTAATTAATTTTTCAGCTGCTTTGGAACATTTTGTAGTGGTTAACTGCAGTGACTGAAACCTTATTTAACAAAAAAATTGGGAGTCAGATTCTCAGCTGTATAAAACCACAGTCACTCATTTGTATGAAGGAGAAAAGGATTCAAATTATTTATTATATCCAGCCATGATTTGGTACTTGACTGAGCAATTAAGTCACTCTGGAAAGAATATTATTTAAGACTAATGATGCAGAAATCTGCAATTAGTTCACTGGCACATAATGAACCAATAAAACTACATGATTATGTGTGTATTTGCATATCTGAGTCCTCTGCAAGTAACATTAATACTAACTCTACAGTGTATTTATATACAATTTCCTGACCATTGATCCTTCTGTCCTTTGTGAGTCTGCACTGGTGCAACCTCACAGTAGCCTTGGGATGTAGGTCAGTTTTGTTATCCTAAAAATTACAGGTGAGGAAACGAAAGAGCTGACAGTTCAAGTGACTTGCACAGGGTCCAAGCCAGGAACAGAAGCCAGGAAGGAAATGTACCTTTGATTTAAGGTGGGTGTGCCTCCGACCGATTACAATTTGTGTTGCACCTGCCTCTGCCTGGGGTGCTTGGCTCCCTGTTTTCTGATCCTGACTGGGGCTAAACCACAAGGCTATTCTTTAGCATTTGAANTTTTTTTTTTTTTTTTTTTTTTTTTTGGTGGTTAGGGTGCTAGCCAAAGCTTTTACAAGGCCTGAGTCCAACACTGTTCTGCAATGCAGTTTCTGGAAGAAGTCTTCAAGTGTATGTACTTGCCTCAGCTGGGACTGGGCCCAGATGGCAAACCTGCACTGGGTCCCAGGTGCCTAGGCAGTACTCAGAATCCTGCTAAAACAGCCTGCTAGGGAAATGCCTATACCTGCTTGTTTTTCAGCCTGTCTCAGAGTCAATTGAGAGAAGGTCTGTTTTCCTCACTCCTCCTGCATATCATTACCCCTGTGGGTGCTGTGGCTCCTGTGTCACTTGTGTCTGTCGATGCATGGAATATATGTTCAGTATGGGCACTATGTAATTCCAGGCGTAGCATGGTTTGAATGTCAGACAGCAATTTGCTAGAAGGCAGAGATGTACACAGGGAGGAAAAAGGGAGGAGACATTCCATTTGCTCATTATATTTTTTTTTAGTTGCTGAAGAAAGCGCAATTTGCTAATTAATAGCAGAGTTCTGTGCCATATTTCGCAACTTCCCAGTATTTACTTTCATGACAACTTCCTTGAATCTCATCCTAAACTTTACTACACATTAACTTCATAGTCTACTCTTTCTTTTACTTTCAGTAAAGCAGATCTGGGGCTGGGAGATGAGGGGAGGGGAGTGTGCTGACACAGAGAGTACAGAACAGCCCAGAATATTATTCTCAAATCTGTATGGGGTAGATTAGGTTCTGCACCCAATTGTGATGAAGTTTCAAATATAAGCATCATGTAAAAGCTAACAAGAACTTAGGAAATATTCGTTGTTGTGATGGGATACGATATCCATCTGAATCAGAGCTTGGCTTTTGACCTCAATTTGGTTTTGAAACTAGCTAAGTTCCTCTAAATTTTAAATGAGTCAAGATTTGAATCTTCATGTTTGACCCACCCTGAGCAGTGATATTAATTTCATGCTTCAGGCCACATTTCCATCCAAAATACAAAAATGGACTATTTGTGACTTACAAAGAAGAAATTATTGTATCAAAGGGCACTGAAATGTGTCCATTGTCTTTACAGTTACATAAATGTAAAATAAATATTTGCATATGTAAATGTTTTAAAGTAGATTATAGTGTAGGAATAAGCCATTGTGAAACTGGAGATAATGCTGTTTGTAGTACCTTGGCTTCCTTCACTGTAAAGAGAAACTACTGGTTTGCTTTTACTTGCAAGAAATAAAACATAAGAATGCTGCTCCTGCTTTGTTTTGAGATTTTGCATGTTTGAAAATCCATTGCAAACTTTTACGCTTGCTATTTACATCTGAATATACTAAAATCTCTATGACATACCCTGCCAGATGATTCTGTAACAGTGCCTGTGCTGCGCAGTAATAGTAAAATTTCGCTGTCTCCATGTGGGGTGAAGCAACTGACAAAGTCCACCTATGCTATGCACAATGCCTCATGTACACACACTCTCAACAATAACTACCCACGGATGTTATACTGGATTTAAGTATGTGTGTTAAGACAAACATTCCAGAACAGAGGTTCAAAAGAGGTACAGAATTCATGGAAGTAGTTTCTGAATGGTTTTTGCTGCAGGATGAGTATAAATAGAGTAACATTCAAAATATCAGTGCAGTGAAATTCTTTGGAAAGGATGAACTATGTAGTAAAGATGCTATGAGATGCTGAAATATGGCTATTTCAGCATGCATGTATATTTGTAATATAAATCCTCGGCTTATATAAGCGTCAGGCCTTTTTTTTTTTAAGGCTTCAAAACACTTTATATAACTTGTTTACACTGTAATTCCAGTGAAGTATCAGAAAAGAACATCATGAGCTTTACACAGAAATCATATTTCGAATGCGCTGATTTGATAAACCATACATGCATGTAAGCTCAGCAAAGATACAAGTGTTTGCACATGCCTCCCAGGCCAATGAGTGAGTAGTTTGCTATCCCTTTTTTTATCGCTTTGTTCTAGTTGCCACGTTGTGTGGTAGCACTGAGGGGAAAGACCTACTGATACTGAGGCCTTTACTGAGGAAGTGTAGTGCTATGGAAAATAATTTCTTGAGGAGTCCTCCAACATTTCATAGGTGCTTAAAGGTGTACACACTTTGCACACACTGATAGCAGTGTTCTCAACGTTTCCCTTGTATGTCAGAACACTTTGTTTGCTTCCGTGTCCTACGGACTCCATGTGTGGTATAATGTTGAGCCAGCTATTGTAATGGAATAATATTTAAGATGATCTGTGGCTATTTGCCTATTGTTTTTCTTTTTTTTTTTTTTTCCTCTTTCCCTTTCCTGGAAGACTTTAATGCAACCCAAAACATGTCAGGAGCACAAATCAATTCCTTATATGCTAAGAGAGTTCTTCAAAATTCAAGGAACAACTTCTGGAGACCCTGAAACTGAGATATTCTTAGGTGCTGAGAGACCAGTTCACAAGACTGAGAGGAAAAGAACCATTAGATCTTTCTACTCCTGGACTAAGCAGAATGCACCTTTCCAAGAGCAATGTCCTGATGTGTAGACCTTCTCTGTAATGATAGTTTTGCTAATATTTAGGTGAGGGAAAAGTTAATTAAAATCAACTTTCACCGTTTGGCTGGAAAAGGCTGGGCTAAAAAAAAAGTAATAGATTTAAAAGTGTTCTTTAAATAATGTCCTTACTCAGAATAGTATTTGTAGTATAATAATTAGCTAGACAGCAATGAAGAAAAACCTAAATTGAAAATCAGCTAAAATAATAATTCATTGAACTCCTAATGTTTCTATTTGTCCTGCTGCTCAGGAATCCTGGTTCCAAAAGCTGTTGCATCAGGTTCTGCACATGTTCAGCTATTTTTAGNGGAGGGTGGTGAAGTCTGGCAATCCAGATACTCTAGACACAGTTGGAATGCTCTTGCTCACACACTTGCGCCTCTCTGCAGGTTACACTTGGAATTAAAAACTGCGATGTGGCTCTGTCATTCAAACCTTACAGTGTCTGGAATCGTGTATCGAAAAGATCGTGATGAAATAGAGCACAGTGGTTTTAATTTAAACTACTGAATGCCAAAAATATTCATGGACAAGTGATTGGCCAGTGGGCAAGCAAAAGGTTTTGGGTGATCTTCCATTTATGTACTGCAGCTTTGGTTTAGTCAGGAATCAAGATATTATTTTAAAAATTAGAACAACACTTCTTCCTTTTAAACAATATTTCAGGCATTCCTATTCAATAGTTAGCAGACGCTTCCTGAAAATTGGCATTCCCCCCTCCTCCAGCATGGATTTCAGCAAATTTCTCATTCTCCATTACATGTAATATTATACCTACCCACATGATCAGTGTATATGAACTGACAAGATCAGAATAACAAGACATTTTAAGTTCTGAGATACTCTGCACCATTATATCTCTACAAACTTTTAAAATTAACTATCCACACCGATTCTGAAATCCCTCAAAAAATCCAAGTTATATATTACTTATTAAATATATACAAATTATTGTTCAAAGCACTACACCACTTGCAGTTTGTTTATTTCATTATTTATACAATATGTACTTAATGTTAATTTTTACAAGTTATGAAACTTGATGATCTTTTATGCTTTTTTGATTTGTCAACACTTCTGTACTATGGAAATGTGATTCTTAAGGCATCCTGAGTCCAGAATATCGAGGAAAACAAGGACAGACAAAATCTTATTTAAATTAGAAACTGTTTAGAAAAGCAAATAGAATGAAATTCTTTCTTCATTCTTTAGCTCAAATATCCACTTTTCTATGAATTTATATCTGTAAATGTGAGTCCACTTTAGATTTTCATATTTCCAGTAGTCCATTAGTCCAGTAGGTGCAATTTTTCAGCAGTCACAGGGAGAATGACCGAAGACGGTAACACAGCAAAACAATTTGGTGCAAGTTGTTCTTGTTGGATTTTCACCCAGAAACACATAGTAAATGTGATGTTATTCATACCTGTCAAGTCCTCTGTCTTGAGTTCTGTCATCACTGTTTGATATAAGTTATAAGCTGGAAACAAATGGAAGACAATTGTTGATTTTAGAAAGACCTGAAGAACATGTTTATGCACTTGGTTCCAAAATGCTGAAATTTGAAGCCTGAAACATTGAAGAGAGGTCAGTAGTAACTTAGCATCTGAATGTCTTTGAGGACCGGGGCTTTGGTGCTGTAAAAATGGAGCTTTTTATTCCCAAGGTGGGCCTGGGGCCACTGTCCTGATTTAGAGATAGCCCCAGCTCCCTTATCAGTCTTCATGTCTGTCCGCTGGCAGAGGCTACATGTCAGCTCTGCTACTGAAGCTAATAAAGCACTGTCGATGTCAGAATGCAGGTTTAAGGTCCAACTGCACTTACCACCACTGTTTGAAAATGTTGGTATTTTCATTCTGTTTCTGAAATACCATCTCTATTAGAGGCAGTGGATAGTATGGGAGTGCATGTACTCTGCTTTGTTTCCCCTCCAACTTGAACTCTGTGTTGTGAAACACAATCAGTCTGGCCATGGTCTACACAGCTGAGCTTTGCTTAGACACAGGAGATTCCTCTGAAGGTAACGAGCACTTAAGATGATGTAAGGGGGTTTCTGACCCCCGTGGGTAATATTGGCAGACAAAATGAGGACTGAGAAGTATGTTTACCTTTTCTGATCTTCCAGAAAGCCAGGAGGAAAAGTCTAGTGGAATAAAGTCCCTACTAGAGGGACACAAGTACATTTAACATGCAAGCCCTTGTACTATATTGCTGTCTCTTAGATACTCTTCTGCTGAGTGCAGTGGACTTCTGAGTGTACAGCGTATAAGGTAAAACTAGCATCTTCTGGAAACTGAGCCATTCCATTCCCACAAAGCATTTCCAAATGGGACTTTGTTGTCTTGAGTAGTTTCATGCAATGATTTCAACTTGTGCAGTTGGCCCTCTGTCAGCTTCGATCTGTGTCTCCTTCTCCAGGTACTAATAGCAACCATGCCATTATGGCACACAACACAGCATGAGCTAACTACCCAAGTATTTTGTCAGCTTTTTAATCAGCCTTTGCACCTTGCCCCAAGTTCTTTGTTGCCACAGCTACATTGCTAGCTTTGCCTGAGCTAATGAGCAGCTCTGGTATGTTTACCTGAGCTTTAACCACTGAGAATTATCCTCTGTGTGTCCTTTCCTCATCTTACTCCTATTGTGCGGAGTCCCTGGCTGGCAGGTAGCTCAGACAAAAGGAAGAGTGATAGTCTTCTCTGGCCCCTGGTGGTGTGACTTTGGCAGTTGTAAGCACTTGCTCCAAAAAAATCACGCAAGCCCAAATCGGCTTTGGTTTGTGCTGCGAAGAGTGGACTTCTGGACAGGGAGGACAGTCTCAGCAGTCTGCCTTTATAGACGAAGTAGCTGTTTATCTTCAAGTGCCCTGAACAAGTCCTGAACAAGTGATAAAGCTCATTAGACTAACTGTTTACTGCTGTTATATTCCTGTACAGCGGTCCCATGACTAGACACCATCCAATCCTCACAGATTTGCCTCGAACAATGTTTTACTACGTGTTGTTTTCCTTGACAATGCCAATGGATTACTAAGAAAGAGAAATCATAGCTTTGACAGGAAAACAAATTCTTATCGATTACTCCTTTAAACAATTTTAAATGACTGCATAAGCAGAACTATAGCTATCCTATAACTAAGGGAGAGAAGGTACCATCTCACTGTGGTTGGAGCTACAGGATATTACATCTTACATGTGACTTATGAGTATAGGGAATCTTGAAGTACTTGTAAGGTACTACTGAAAATGCTAGTGCAAGCTCCACAAAACTGGTTTCAAATATTTCTAGGGAAAGGATCTAGGTTATCTTCAGTAGAGAGGACCAAGTCAATTTGTCTCCTACACAGAGAGAGACTAAAACTATCATACCTGTATCTGTAGCTGCCTTCATGTTGGCTACCATGATTTCACGTACCAGATATTCAGAGGAGAAAAGGGAAACACCCAAGGAGGAAAGAAGGGACTGACAGTCTTGGTGACGTTTTCTTCTGGGCATAATTGAGCCAGCGTTATTCAACTGCTACAGGTATCAAGTACCCTCGGAAATACTTGTGGGTCAGCAAGAAACTTGCTGTAATTAACTCAGTCTCTAAGGGGTGGACCTGGAAATACAAAGTATAAAAGGCAATGGTACTTTGCTCCTGGGAGAGAGCAGCAGATGAGAACAGACAGTGTGTCAAACCTACTGGAAGGCTCTGTAATGTCTTCTCAAGTAGTTAACTGCACATGGGGTGCATACCATTTTGCTTCTTGTTTTCAGTGCCCCACATTCTGCATTGCACTGGAGTTAGTGAGTCCAACAGTGGTATCATAAATATCCCATTTCCCTCTAATGTGGTTCAGGTACCCTGCACAAATCCTTAAAAGTGAAGTTCAGTTCTTATTAACAGCAAAGTAACATCCTCCAGATATCCAACCAAACTTGTTTCATCTCCATGGTACACCAACAGCTTCTTGTCTTCTGGAAATATTATTTTAGCTGTCTTTTCATCTGCAGCAGCACAGTACAAGGAAAGAGGTAATCCTCAAGGTAAACACTTGTTAAGCCTTTCAGGAGTTTATAGGTCAGAAACAACACCATCAAGTCTGAAACAAGGAAGTTGTGATTACAGGTCTACTTAGAGGAAATGCCAGAATTAATAGGGGGACTACTCCACTTAAAAAAAAATTCAGCAGACTTAGCCTTGAAAGGTCACAGGAACAAGTAATTTCTAATCTGCAAGGAATGTGTTGCAGCCTCTTTCTCACCTTGAGGACATAAAGCTATGGTGATTCTGCTAACCATCCAGAGAAAGACAGTATAGGGTATTGTGAGCAAGACAACCATAAAAGGTAGAAAGTTTTTACAGTTCTCTAGAAAATCACCACCTTCTGCACTGCATCTGCAAGAGTGAAGGTTGGTCAGATGCAGAATTTGGGTTAACTCAGAACACAATGCCACCTAGAACTGAAAGCAGTTATCCTACCTTTATTTCTTGCAAACTTTAGATGAGTGGCAGGCTATGTAGCCCTGGGTGTCATCGAGTCTTTTTCACTCTGCTAAAGATGCTGACAAGCTGTTTCCCTTGTCTGCTGTGCTTTTCGAGATACCCAGGACTGTGTTGGACCATTTCAGAGTTAAAAGTTCTTTTTTTTCTTCTTCCTGAAAAGTAGACTCGCTGACACATGTTCTTGATGTGTTGAATAAGCTCTGCCCAGGCCACGGTAGAACAAACTCTTGCCTTTCTGAGTTATTATAAGCTGGTAGAAAGTCAGTCTGTTGCTAGTGAATAGTATTAATATCTCCTTATGTGAGAACAAGTCATCTAATACCCTGAAGCTAGAGAGAGTTAGGTTCTTGCATGAGATACCATATCATTCTATTATCATTTTCATCTGGGAAGCAAATACAAAGAGCTAGAGTGAAAACAGTGAATTAATTATAAATTTTCATTGCAATTCTTTATCTCATTAAAAATTTGCAGACAGGACTGAATTGTATGGCAGCCTTGGTTATTTATTTCTCATTAATGGAGATCAGACTCAAATCTGAAACTCTCTGGATGGAGGCACCCACAGTCTCAAGCTGCCTGTCAGTACTGGAGACAAATGTACCCATCCTGCCATGTTCAGGCACCTACTGTACTGGTGTGAGATTTCTTCTCCCTCCTATTCTGTTTTTGTGTTTTCCAGGTGACTGTCTCTCAATGCAAGTGAATCCCTATATTCATCCTGCAGCTTTTGTGTTTCCAGAGCAAAGTGGTTAAATGACTACTTGAGAAAAGTAGTTACATGGGTGGCAGGAGTTTGGTGCTCTTAATGAAGCTCCATTAGGAGTGTTCAGTGTGGTGCTTTGACAGTAATAAACAAGCTTTGAAAGCAAAAATAGACTCTACCGTGCTTACATGTAGCTTATGGCTTAATTTCTTTGCTTTTTAGCCTTGATTTGGATACAATGCATATGTAGCAGATACATGAACTTCACAAGCAAGATTTCTGTGTATTAATTACAACAACTTTATTATTTCCTGGATATTAACATTGAATTATTAAAATGTCATCTGAATGCCAAACACTTACAATTCCAGACGTAGTACGTTTCAGAAAGACTCTTATCTTGTGTTACAGAAATTGTGCTTTTTCTCTAAGGGAAACAGTTATCACTGAAGTAATTTACAAGTAGATATTGTTGATTGGCTTAATCAAGCTCTCCAATATGCATGCAAATAGTAGCAGCAAAATATTTATACACACAAATATAAGAAATAAGTGTACATACTGCATTTCTTCCTAGATATCATGTAAGGGCACTGTGAATACATCTGCACATATGAGCATAAATGCATAAATGCACACTCAAATGTGGTTTCTAAGTTGAGATAGGACTTAATACCTCATTCAAAGACAAGGTAAAGTGAAGACTAAAACCACTGAAGAACTGGGCATTGAATAATGATATTAAACGTTTACAAAAAAAGGACATTTTGTAAGTTCTTGTTTTGAATCTTAATGTGGGTGGAATCCTGGCTCTGTTGCAGTCAATGGGGATTTTGGCATTGACTTCAATAGGCCTGTGTTTCACCCTGTATTTTTAGGATAATTCTTCAAGGGATTTATGAGATACAATTTTAAATCATAACAGAAAACACCCACTAAGGAAGCTACTAAATATTGTTTTGGGAAGAACAAATAACTTTAAGATGGGAGCAACTTGAAATACTCTTCCAACTATTTTTCATTTCCCCTTCTTGTTTAATGCAGCTTGAGTTTTATAGCATGACAAGAAAAAAGAAGAGTCATACTGGAGAACTTTGCTCTTATGAGACTTCTAGAAAAGCTGCAGCATGTTTTCTTTCCTAGTTTTATATTTGATGAACTTTAGTGAACTTGATACCTTTGTCTATTAGATAAGAACCACATCACTTCTCGTCATTAGTCAGACAGGTAATTAAGGGTTGCAACTGCCGAAATAAAAACTGATATTAATCAAACCTGCCGTGTTCTGTTTATTATTGTGAAGCAATTCGCATATGATAAGCTGACAGCAAAATATGGAAGAAATAGAAAAGCTATCCATGCAGATTTTTTGTTCCAGTGAATGACATTTTGCATTGGTTAAAATCATCTGACACAAAGCAGGTAGCCAAGTATTTTCAAAGGCTGCTTCAATCTCTGTGGCAGACAAATAGGAGCCTTTATGTTGACTTCCGTGTGCTTTGAAGTCACTAACCAGTATGTTTTTGAATAACATACAGGGTGAAATCTCAGCTGAAGCAGTAAATACATTAGCAGTAGGGTAACTATTTTCCGTTCTTCCTTGTTCCCTCTATTTCCTTTTTTTTGTGGGTTTCTGATGTTACCTCTTGTCTGTGATTACAGTATAAGCTCTTTGAGACAGGAAGACTGTCTACTTATGTACATATGTGTGCACATGCAGCCCAGACAGCCAACCGAGTCCTAGGCTGCATCAAGAGAAGCGTGGCCAGCAGGGCAAGGGAGGTGATTCTGCCACTTTACTCTGCTCTCGTCAGACCCCACCTGGAGTACTGTGTGCAGTTCTGGAACCCTCAGCACAGGAAGGACATGGAAGTGTTGGAGTGGGTCCAGAGGAGGGCCACAAAGATGATCAGAGGGCTGGAGCAGCTCTGCTATGAGGACAGGCTGAGAGAGTTAGGGCTCTTCAGCCTGGAGAAGAGAAGGCTTCGAGGGGACCTGATAGTAGCCTTCCAGTATCTGAAGGGGGCCTACAGGAAGGTTGGGGAAGGATTATTTACAAGGTCCTGCAATGACAGGACAAGGGGCAATGGGCTTAAACTGGCAGAGGGGAGATTTAGACTAGATGTTAGGAGGAAGTTCTTTACAGTAAGGGTGGTGAGGCACTGGAACAGGTTGCCCAGGGAGGTTGTGGATGCTCCCTCCCTGGATGTGTTCAAGGCCAGATTGGATGAGGCCTTGAGTAACCTGTACTAGTGGGAGGTGTCCCTGCCTATGGCAGGGGGTTGGAACTAGATGATCCTTGAGGTCCCTTCCAACCTTACCATTCTATGATTCTATGATATGTGTAGTGGTAGGGATACTTCTATATGTGACGTCTCATCTCTTCGGAACTCTTTTGCCACTTCTGTGCAAGAATCTCACAAAGTGTGGTTACATGGTCCTGGCAACAGTACCTCTTACAGCTCCTGAGTTATAAACCTGCCTTTTGGTTGGTTGCTTGTTGTTTAGTTACTCAGAGACTGTATTTTGGTTTAAAATTTTGTTACTATGTAAATCCTGCGCGCTATCTAAGATCAAGGTAACTTTCAAGGAAGTGTTTTCTTAAGGGTCACAAACTCACACCAGGAGATGAATGCAGCAAAGAGTTCAGATCGTCCTCTTCAACTATTTAATAATACCATTCCTATGCAGCTTTTGCCAGAGGGGTCTGTTCATTGAGGTCAACATTTTCAACCCAAGAATTAAATTTAGATTCTTCAGTCTATATTTATCTATCTAAATATAAATGGTTTCATTTTCAAAGGTGCGGATTACTCCGAACTGGTGCTGACAGCATCTATTCCCATCTTCCCTGGTAGAATTATTAACAGGCATCTCATGCTGTGCTGTGCCAAGCAGGGATTCCTGACATGCAAACACATGTAAATATCATGAGTGCCATCTGCAAATGTAAAAGTACCAGGATGAGGAAGGTTCTATGGAGGCACTATGGAGGAATGAGTAAGTAAGCACACAAGCTTGGGGAGATCAGAGTGAAGACTGATTGTTAGGCTTGACTTTTAATTTTTTTTTTTTAATGCAATGAAGATCTGGTTAGACTGCAAGTGGCAATGAATCAGTTGATCCAAACTAAATCTTGAATAATGAAGTATGCAGTTGTTGAGCCATCTTTTTAAAGAACTGTATGTTTACATCAGAGAAAGGCTGCAAAATGCAGTAGAGTTTGTTGACTTCAGTCTAGAAGAAACCTTAACACAGAAGTGTAAAGAGTTGATTGTCCATGTTGTGTTTTATCCTTATATATTTGCATAAGGATAAATACAAAGCATCTGAGCTAATTGGAACTGCTCATCCTTTCCTTGTGTGGTGCAAGTTGGTGACAACCAAGTATCATGAAAAATGTGCAAAAAAGACTATGCAACATAGGTCAAGTGTCTTCTAACTGAAGTCTTTTCACTGTTTTTAAACAGAATAAATATAATTAATGCAGTTCATCTTGAGAGAGCTTAACTTTATATGTTCCTATGTATATAATACGTACTGCTTCCAGGATTGTTTTTTTTGTGGAAACAGTAACTGACAATAAACAAATAAAACAAGACATCAATTCTCAGAAGAAAGTTGACCAGTCCAGGTAAAACAACTTTGAACTCCAAACTCCTGTGTGTATATATTGCACAGATTCACAGGCAATTTTGTTATCAGGAATCTTTGCACCATGATGTCTCCTTTCTCCTGCTACTACTGCCTGGTTTAAGNCCCCCCCCCCCCCCCCCCCCAATTTTCTATTATTAAAAAACAGTGCACATTCATAATTCAGATGAGAAGTTACCTGAAAAATGCTAGAGGTCTTGTAGTCTTTGAGGGTATTTGGAACAAACCATTACTGTTTGCAGACTAATTGTTTGGTGAGAATAAGGCAAGCTACCTTAATGACAGCTTGTGAAATAACAATCTATGATATAGTACTTGGATGTAGCAACAACTTTGTTTCAAGCCAAGTGAAAAAAAAACACAAAAACCCCAACTGTCAGTATCTTGTGCGTGAGAAGCTTGTATATACCCTGAGGTGACTTCATATAATTCTAAACCAGCAGGTAGCTTCTTGCATTGCTAATCATGGCATCAGTGCCTGGAGCAAGTGGAGGTGGTTGACAATGTACTTTAGTTTTAGATTAATTCAGCTCCTTTTGAATATCATTTTAATTCCCTGTTCCAGTTTCTAAAGTAGGCATTTATATGCTTTATTTTGCAAAATACAGGAGGTAACCTTGGTGAAGGGAAAACATAGTTTACGTTGGAAAAGCAAGCCAGCAAAACCAAAACAACAAAAAAATCCCAAAACCAACACCCTGATTTGAGGAACTTTAATTAATGTCTTGCAGAGCTGGGAGGACAACTCCTAGGAAATAGTCCAAAAAATGTCTTTTTCTCTCTCTGTCAGATATCTCTAAAATACTTCTGAGAAAGCTTTCATGTAAGTCAGTCGAGCGTATGGGTTATCCATAAGCTACTTATACTCTACAAACCTTGAGCTATTTGCTAGAAAGTGTTTAGAGCATTTAACTGTTTGTGTGATATATTAATATCTGCTACTTCATAGAATAACATGTTATAATAAAACTAGAGGAATACAAATGGTTTCATGATGATTGTCCCGAAAACTTCTCTTTAAAGGACAGTCAATTCTTAAAAGAATGTGTAAGCAGTGGTACATGCAGACAGCTCTTTAATGGGGTTTCAGATGGGTAATCAGTTAGATGGGTTTTGTAAAAAATCTATTAGCTCATACATATTAACACCTTCAAAATTCTAGGTCATAGTCACATGCTACCTTGAGATTTTTGTTTCTCAGCAATAGTCTCACTGCACTAAATAACAGCATATACTTTGACACTCCATGGTAAGAGAAAACAATTGGTTGTTTTAATCTCTGAGAAATTGAAAAAATATGGATCAAAGTGGATGTTTTCAGTTTTGTTCAGTGAATGCTAGAAAAATCTTGAGTAAAGAGTCAAGTCAATCTCCCACTTCTATGGCCTTCATTATGCCTAGACTGTCTGCCAGTCCAAACTGAAATGGTGAGTATGCATCACAGTTTGTGTATGTATGTGAAAGTCTGTAGCTCGCTGAAAAGTTGCGTTTCAGTGCTTGACATTGGTGGGTTAGTCGAATTTTTGGTTAGTGCCCTTTTGCTATAGAGAGGAAAGCGAAAATGCTGAGAAAGACCACTTTAAAGTCATATTATATCCATATGAAAGTCAATCTCAGAAGTCAAACGATATAGACAAATTATTCACCAACACTAGATACCTTTCCTCACTGCACGAATGTCCCAAACTCCCCACTAAGCTTCCAGAGATTTTCCAGGGCTCTGCTGTCTTTCTTTTCTACTCAACTATCTCTAACTTTACATCTACTGTCAGCTATTTTCTTCTCATCTGCTCATTCAGAGCAGAACCAACAATGCAAAGGTTATCTGCTGCTAAACTCTTACTCTGCAGACAGACCCATAAGATGGCACATGACAAAGAGCAGCTCATCATTCATACTCATTATACCATCATGTAAATCTGTTGAGGATGGCTGGGGAAGTCAAGAGCTGGCTGAAACTTTTAGAAACTTTCCAGAAACCTACAATGAGCTCTTTTGTCTCTGTATTCTCAAGTGATTTTGGATACAGTACTATAGAAGTAGTCTAATGTTTGGAAGGAGGAAAAGAAGGGAAGGGTGCTTTCCTTATAAATCTAGCTAAAAGCCTGTTGGAGTATAAATACCTACAGGGATGTTTTGCCTTCTTTCATGTGAAACAGAACTGTCAAACTGTTTTGGTGTAGTAGTTGAAAATTACCTCTCCAGCGGACAATGTTAATGGGTATTAACTTTTCTAGTGTGGATGCAAATTTACCACACGAGTTAGATGAGATATCTCTGTAGGATATCAAAAAATGCACAATAAATAAGTCACTTTAAAAGCAGAGCATGACTGGTTTATTTGTCCTAGGCACTATAAGGAAATGCAAGTCTATCTTGGAAGACTCTGAGCTACGAATTATAATTAATTGTAGTTTTTCTTGAGAAAAGTTTGTGTTTATATAGAAAAGTTTATTTATACAAAAAGATGTGAAAAAAAAATCATTTGCTTTGACATCAAAGGATGGCAAACCCAAAAAAGATGCCCCTGCTTTTCAATAGTGCATCAACTTTTACTCATTGTCTTTTCTTCTTTCCCTTAGTTTTCTTTCACTGAAAATGTGGAGAATTCAAAGGTAAAGGTATTAAACAGAATGAAGACTGCTCTCGTATCAGCATCTTATCCTAACATAAAGTTTAAAAATCTTCAAAAGCTGAGAAATATATTTTCCAACCATTAAAAAAACCCCAAAACCTCTGGTGATTTTTCCAGTGAAAGAGCATAAAAACTCCACCCCCAAAATAACAGGAAGAGACAGAAACATTAAAGTGGAAAATTCTAAATAAAGCAAAAATAAATCCCTTTTCCCCATCAGAAACAATCCCTAATTTTAGGATCAAATGAAAACTGTTTAACCAGTTCTGAAATGATAACATTTTAAATGAAGATACTAAGAAACTGAGTCATTCGATGTAGTTCATCACAGTCATAACTGTGAAGCAGAACAGCCTGGGAACCACAGAGGGCAGATCATCTGCAGATAATCTGCAGGTCATGACTGAGGTCATTTAGTACAGAACAATCACTATTTTTTGTTTTCATTATGAGATCAACTATCATAATATGCTTTCTACTTGGGCACGAGCAAGCACGTTTATGTTTTTATGTGTCAAAATGAATGGTTCAGACCTCGTGCGGTCAGAGATTTGGTATTCCTATGTGAAAAAGTTAAGATATGTGCAAAGGTGATAATGCACAAACAGTCTATACATTACAGATAAACAGACAAATGACAATTGAGTAGGAAAACCAGAGAGCTGGTATCATAATGTTATGATTTGTTATGTCATAGGAGTAAAAAAGGATGGAGTGCAGAATCAGAACTGCTTTGGTTGGAGAAGACCTTTTATCAAGCCAAACAAATATATTAACTATATGTAGATGTCTACATACAGACTATAGCATAGATTTTTACACCTGAATTAGTCAGTGTGGTCCTCCTTAACAGTCACTAGAGAGAAAAAGGAGCCTGTAGTGTCCTAACAGAACGTTTAAGTCAGTTCAGATAAAATGTGTCCTCTGTACTTATAACTTTCCTTGGCAAGTAGTACGACTAGATCAGATATAGATGTCTACAAGATATGAGTGCAAAATTAGGTAAGAAGGCTCCATCCCCAAATAGCTCACTAGATACCTAGCCAACTCCAGGAAATTCACTGAGGAGCTCCTAACAAAACAGTTGAGTGTGGCAAACCATCAGAGGAGCCATGTTTGTGTGTGATCTTTTTTATTTAAATTCCTAAAAGCAGTTCTTCCCTCAGAGGAAGAAAAAAACTCAGGCAACAGCATAATGGCCACTGGTCTGGTAATTCATAATTCATCATAAAACAGCAGTTTGAGGGAAGTTATTCTTTGCCTCTACACTGCACTCAGGAGACCCTGCCCAGAGCACTGTGTCCAGTTCTGGAGCCCCTATTATAAGAAAGATATAGATAAGCTGGAACGTGCCCAGAGAAGGGTCAAAAGGATGATTAGAGGGCTGGAGCTCCTCTCCTATGAAGACAGACTGAGGGAGTTGGGGTTGTTCAATCTGGAGAGGAGGATGCTCCAAGGAAACCTTATTGTGGTCTTCCAGTGTCTGAAGGGGGCCTACAGGAAAGCTGGTGAGGGGTTCTTTAGGGTGTTGCGTGATGATAGGACCGGGGGGAATGGAGCAAAGTTGGAGGAGGGTAGATTTAGATTAGACGTTAGGAAGAAGTTCTTCACCATAAGGGTGGTGAGACACAGGAGCAGGTTGCCCCGGGAGGTGGTGGAAGCTCCATCCCTGCAAGTTTTTAAGGCCAAACTGGATGTGGCACTGGGCAGTCTGATCTCGTGTGATGTGTCCCTGCCCGTGGCAAGGTGGTTGGAACTAGATGATCCTTGAAGTCCCTTCCAGCCCTGACAATTCTGTGATTTGAAATCTAAGGACTCCATTGCCCGGTGTTAATCTGGACTGTGCCTAAATCCCAGGGTTAAGTATGGCTATGAGAAGTTGGGAAGATCATTCTTTTAAAATTTGTTGCTGATCTAATTTGCACATTCACTTTAGAACAATTGCTGCCAGTTCAGTCTCTTTTAAAACGTGTTTCTCTAGCATTAACATAGCCAAGTAGCTTGATCCTATCTTCAGATATTACCAACCAAAAACCACTGGTCACATTGCACCTCTGATTCTGTGATTTGAGCTACAGGACCGTCAAAAGCATTCAGCTTTGCTTTGAAATGACTAGAAGAACTCATTACTGTCTGTACTCTGGTGTGAAGAAAGTTTACCTCTTCTCTTTGTTTTCAGCTATAACAATTCATATTTATGTAAACATTGTTTTACATCATCTATAGTCTCATCCCTCATCATTTGTCTTCCCCTTTTCTGCACCTGACACATGTACATCTAATACATTAAATGTTCCTCGACACCTTCTCCAGTATTCTCAGTAGCCACAGAATTTTATACTGGGATGTTCACTATGGCTGACAGGGAACAGTCATGAAATTTTGTATGTCACAAACAAAAGCTGGTGGAAAACATGGGCTGCTACCCAAGGTCTATGTTACCAGACGATTCTTGTGCAATGAAGGGTCTCCTGGTAGGGAAGGAAGTTCCAGTTTCAAGTCAAACAAGCAACTGAGTGTTAAAAAAGTGTCTAGCCAACTATTCATTGTTTCTAAGCCCTCTTCTGAAGGAAAAGAAAGCCCAAATGGCAAGATGACTAGTGTTTTTCTTAGCAAACAAATAATTGCTCAGGCAGAAAATCTGATTATCCCTTAGAAATGTAATTAAAAAAAGATAATTCAAAGATAGTTTAAAATTACTATGTCAGGTGATAGAGACAAGCCCACTGTGCTCTATAAATCAAGTACAGCTGAAACACTCAGTGGGTTTGGCTTCCTTGCCTCACATGAAGCAATTCTCAATTAAATGTGAGTTTTCTTTAAACAATTTCCATGGTTTGATTTTCTTTTTTTGTGGTTATTTGTTCCCTTGGAAGGTGTGCTAGTCATGTTGCTTTTGAACTAAAATTCAGCATACCATATACTTTTTATTGGCATCAGTGCAATTGCTTCTCCTTGGCCTCCGAAGTCCCAGACCTTCAGACAAGAACTGGTGCAGAGTGCTGCTGGCACCTTTTCACAAGTACAAAGAAGTGCAGACACATCTCCCCCACATTGAAGCAACTGCAAGAGTTTCTTTTTCATTTCAAGATTCAGTTCAAAACAACTCCCATGATTTTAAGGACTTTCCAGGCACTTGCTCCAACCTATTGTACCTCATACATCGTGAGCTAGATCAACTCCAGGCTACACAAAGAAGAAGGAAAATTGCACAAAGAACGCAGCCAAACACTCACCCAGCTGGAAGGGTTGTGACCAGAGCAAGTTATTCTCTAGTGATCTATTCTGTGCAACTCCCATTTGAGAGAGGCTACTACCCAGCACAGTTCTAAGCAGCCACAGGACTTCCAAGTATGCAGAAGATGGCATTTTAAGAAGCCAAAAGCCTCTTTCGATAGGTGCTCCATGAAGCAATCCTTCACAAGAAGGGATCCTCTTCACAGCAACTTTCGAAACTGTAATGTGGAGACTGTTAAGATTTCGATTTCAATAAATACCTTGTTTTTTTCTAAAGTTGTCTTCTTCTCTGAACCTTCAGGGAATCCATCAACAACCAAGTGGTGCCTGTTTTGCTCCCTTGGTTCCTACCACCTACAGCTTTCTGTTTCTGTAATTCAGCACTGCCGACTCTTGAGATTTTATCACAAGACTCATAATATTTTGGATTTTTTATCTAAACCTCCACTGAAGTCAACTAATTATGAGAAACCCTATCTCCTCATTTTTTATGACATCAGTATATAATCCTTAGCGTTTCAGAGAAAGGTCTGGGCCATGACAGCTTAGAAGTAAAAAAATTACATTAAAATCTCAAGCAATATTTTTTATTTCATGGCATTTATGGTTGCCTCCATAATCTGTGGCTCTGGCTCATAATTTTTGAATGTTTATAGTATCTCTTCAGCTTGGTACTTGTTTTCATAGGAATTACATCAGTTTGCTTTGCTCTGAGTCCTTGAAGTGTGAATTATTTTCAGGTAAACAGCAGTGTAGATGATTAATTAAAAATAGCAAATCCTATATGCATATATTCATTCATCTACAGCCTGAGCAAAATGGAAATTCTTCAAGAGTAAGACATATATTCACAAATATGGATGTGAAGGAGACTTGGGATGACTGCTGTATTCAGTGGTGTAAAGCTGTGGGTAAACTGTGGAGATCATTACATCTAAGTGGTAGGAAAATTTATAGCAGAATATATATTCTACATGTACTATGTATGTTAGAGAAGAATATTTCAAGTTTATTTCACCAGGTGTCACTGAAAAAGTTAGCGAAGATCTGAGAGGACATGTGATCGTCCTCTAAAAATTCATTAGGGAGGTAAATACAGGAAGGTTGAAAAGCTATTAAAAATAAAGGGTAAGCTTGGCACGAGAACAGATGGGATAAACTCATCATGAATAAATTGAAGCTGGAAATTAGGAGGAGGTTTGTAACCATTAGAGCAGTGAGGGAGTTTTGTCTGTTTTTACTGAGACTATGAAACCTTGAAAAGCCACATGCCCTATTTACCACAAATCCAATCTTTCCAGAGTCAAGAACAACCATAAAAGTCTTCCCAAACCTCTATTCCAAAGCATAAAAAAGTCACAAATCTGAGTGCCAATATTTACTGTAGGACTTTTTCAGCTAGAATCTATAGTATGGAGTTCTTGCTTCTAGACATGAAGAACTTAGCATTAAAAAAAAAAAACAAAATAAAAAACTTGTTATGAACAAGTGCTTTGCACAGTGTCTCTTGAATTTGCCCCTTCATACAGATGAGTATCACCTAATTCTGAACCTCACTTTTGCTCTGCTGTCACTTGGGGGGGAAATTCTGATTTCAAGAGAAAGAAGGAAATGTTTTTCACTTTTCTTTAGAATGGATACTGCTGTACTGTCAGATTAGTGAAATTCAAAAGTCAGGAAGTTACGGCTGCTGTTTTAAGAGGAAAAGTCTTTCCCTGTTTTAATCTTCAGATCTCTAGCTATATTGTGCTCAACTGCATTAAAAAAAAAAAAAAATCTGGAAACTTCTCAATATAAATTGGCCTGATTCCATTTTCAGTTGGTTACAGGAAAACAACACGAGTAACAAAATAATAACTTTGAGGTGATTTCTAAGAACCAAATCTAAATTTGTCGGCTCAAACTTTAAACTTGTAAGAACTCCCAAATTCACAGGATTTTGAGATTATCACTTTAAAATAATTTTTACATGTCATTTGTGTCACATAGCTGTACAGAAGTATACATCACTTGGACAATTCTCAGAATGAAGTATTTCAAATGCTATTTCTTACTCTGTGGTTTATTTGATTTTTTGTACTTTGTTTCATCGTTTGCCTAGGTTGACTTCTTCCACACCATGGATACCCTGAATTTGTAGTTCTGTGTTAGAAAGCTGCCTTAGTTCTACCTTAAAGTTAAGTTACTTTTGTTTTTATTGCCTTAATTTTTACAGTCACATAACAGTGGCAGCTGCTGCACCTGACTGTGCGTAATTACCTCTGGAAAGCAATGCAAGAAATTTCAGCTTTTATCTGAAACTCTTTCTTTCTTCCTTGCTGACTTCGTTGTATATCCACTGGTTAGTTTTGAACATTCATGTTCAGACTCAGGTACACATCCAACT
Source organism: Eubucco bourcierii (assembly GCA_013396675.1). NCBI lineage: Eukaryota > Metazoa > Chordata > Aves > Piciformes > Ramphastidae > Eubucco > Eubucco bourcierii. Next base: position 871,814 of record VWZE01007525.1, on the reverse strand, counting down.
TGCTTTGTTTTTATTTATAAACCACCTAGCAACATATTCTTCATACAGGATCCACAATGAGTACATGTCATTCAAAGGCATTAAGTTGTGTATGTATTTGTAGCTGCGCAACCACTTCTCTTTTGTCTTGAAGTTATTCATCCTACATCACTTACTATGAAAAAGAGATGTGACTTGTAAACTTTTGAAAGAAACCATTTACATTTTCTGGAAAACACCTTTCAAATCCTCACATTAGAAACCCAGTCATTGTTATTATCTCTCAGCAAAGGTGAGCGGAATACTGAAAGCCCACTTTCCAGAGTCATTTGATTACATGAGCATTGTAGACTTCAGATGTAGCCTTCATCAAGGGAGAGCTTAAATACGTGACTAAAATGTGCCTTGGAGGCTGAATCTCCCCCCCACAACACAGAAGGTAAATT
>VWZE01007525.1:748628-862416 GCA_013396675.1 Eubucco bourcierii | reverse complement strand
AAATAATGAGTTAGACTGGGGAGGGAAAAAAAAAAAAAAGAGCCTATAGCTATAACTACTAAGATGAGATTTTCTACAAAAGTTTTTTTTCTTTCACTAACCACCTCGTGTCTGGAATTAAATCCAAGAATTATCATGTGCTGTGTTATTCCAGTTATTTTTATCTACAATCATGTCGATATTGGGCTAAATGTCAGGAGAAATACTTTATTTTATATTTTCACACGCAGAGGTTTTGTAGGATCATGGAATCATAGGATTGGAAGACTCCCCTGTCCCAGCCTCCTGCTCAGATCAGATTGGGTTGCTCAGGCCCGTAGTCAGTTTGGTCTCAAAACCTGCAAAGAACAGACACCTTATGGATTCTCCGGACGGACTGCACCCTGTCTAACTGCCGTTACGGGGCAGAAGGCTTCCATTCAATAGCTTGCAGGAGAATGTCTGCATACATGTTGTTGTTGTTGTCAATGTTGTTGTTTTTAATTTCTCAATAAATATTTCATGAACCATCTGCCAGTGACTACAGAATGAGTAATCCTGGTCTAGAGCATAAGAGCAAGTTTTCTCAAAATGGTCTCTTGGTCACTTTTTTATGCCAAACTTCGATTTTTTTCCAAATAATTCTAAAACTGTCCTAAAAAGTGCCATTAATACAGACATACCAATTAAAACAGACCAAAAGAGTTCAGAATGGGAGTTAAGTAGCTTCCCACACTGGAGTGGTGAAGACGTCCAGCTGGAGGCATCATATAAAAGCGTGTTTTCCAAATGCCCAATCATTTTCCTAATTAGACTAATTGTCTGTAGCCAGCAACTGAGGTGTGGATGGGAAGGCTTGATAGGTATTTTACTGCAGAATCTGAAGCACAAATTCTTTTTGGTGTAAAGCCATCTTTGACTAATACTGGCAGAGACTGGTTATGTAATCATTGCTATTTTTGGTACTTCTCAGAACTCTGAACACCAGTGTGAAGGGCAATAATAAGAATAGAAAAGTCAGCCAGGGCTATAAAGCAAGTTTGAGCGTTGATGGTTCACACAGTTTAATTGCTACTGGTCTCTGCTTAGGTTGCTCCAATTGATTCTGCCCAGAGGAAATCTTCTGTAGAGGCAGCAAACCAGAAGTGGGGATGTGAGGCAATTAGCATCACTTGCCTTGGAAATAGATCCCAGATCCCTTCTGTTTGTTGGTGGAGACCAATAGGTAGGTCCTCATGGGGCTCCATGAGAAAACTGTTCAAGAGTAATTCCATTAGAGCAACTGTTCTAGTGGGAGGTGTCCCTGCCTATGGCGGCAGGTTGGAACTAGATGATCTTTGATGTCCCTTCCAACCTAAACCATTCTATGATTCTATGAATGCAGTCTGGCCTGTTCTGTGCTCTTCTGCCAGGGAACTTGTAGGCCTGAATTCCTCTCCCAAACACTTTTATATGAAACATACAAGTCAAAAGCTTAATTGCTGCAGGTTCCTGGGTTTTCAACCAAGAAAGACGTATCTGGAAGGTGACTCAGCACCCTGAGAAATGTCTGGATCTCCCTATTGACTGTTGGCAGCATTTAGATCGCTGACATATCTAGTGCACTGTAAAGGTAATTTTAAATTATACCTTTACATTTATTCAAGGTTAATTTGGTCTACAATTAGTTAAATAATATTATGAAGAAAAATCTCACAATAGCTACATTTCAGACTAGACACAACTACTTGAAGGGTTCTGGACATCTAGGCGCTAAGCAAGCATGAGGCTATGAAACAATATATGCAATCTGTCAGACTTGGCACACTGACAGGACAGTGTATGGTGTGCATGCAGACACACTGCATGGTGCATTCAGAATCCAGCATTTCTGGTCTGCATTAAATGAATGACTGAATGAAACTGTGCCCAATAATTATATACGAAACAGCATTTGCTCTCTTTATACATGAGGGAGATGTATGGGACAATTATTGTCTTCTGCTGCACCCAGGTTCAATAGTTTAGCTAATTATGTGGTGTGTGTCTTTCCAGCAATTATTTTGTTGTATGACAGCACTATCAAACTGGGTTTCAAGCTCCCAAATGTGCAGCTAAATAGAGATGCTGGACCATTTATCCTATTAATCTTTGACCAGTTGAGGAAGCTTATCTTGTCCAAAGTGATGATTATTTATTTGTCTAGTTTTGTGGGGGTTTTTTATTTTAATTACTTTTATTATCTCCTAGTCTGCACATATTGAAGAATTTATGGACTGAAATATAAAACCAATGAATTAAAGTGTATTGGATCATCCAGGACAACTCTTTCTCTATAGAATGATGACCACTGAGTTACCTAGTTATGTGGTGCAGCCTCCAATATGGAAATTTTGATGTCATCCGTATGAGTCTGCCCAAAATGCATCGTTTGTTCAGTCCACCTACTCTTTGTCCACTCAGCTAAAGCATGGGAAAGCAGATGCATCTTCCAGTTAATCCTAAAAGTTATCTATCTTAGCAGTAAAAATCAAGAACCACAGAAGTGGCTTGTGAAGTCTGAGATGCTAGTCCATTCAGACCGTTTTGAATTGCTGAGAACACTGCTGTTGTAAACATAGCTAACAATTAGTATCCATTGTCATGTACAAGAAGCCATAAAATGTAGTGGAAGAATAAAAGTCTGTTAGGCATGTTGTAAAAACTGACGTGACAAAGGAAACCTGCTGTGACCACTTGAACCCCTAGGCCAAACATGCCTGGAAATTGCAGATATTTTATTGTCATTGGTTTCACATTTTTCAGGGTGGTAGATGTATGGAGGAATTCCTGTTGCCTGTGGCTATTCCCCATGCTGAGGTTAGGGCAAATAAGGAAATTCTATTCCTTAGGAGCTATCTTTCTAGTTTTCCTCCTGTATTCACTGCTTCTCCACAGTGTTTTACAGCATTTTTGCCACTATTGCTCAAGGTTTGAGGAAGGTAGGATAAAAAGTCCTCTCTTCAGGGAATTCCCTCAGATAATCTCTCACAGGGTGTGTCTGTAGAGTCTTTTGCAGGCACTGAGTTCTGCCCAGTCTCTTAAGAAAGCCAAAACTCATGTACATCCTATTAACACAATGTGAAGCCCAGGCTAGCCAGCCTGACTACTGAAGCTCTCAAACATTGTTTTCAGATGGCTTCCATGTGTCTGAAAATTTGACGTCTAAGTGTGAGCTATTTAACCAAGGTTTCTTTTATAGTTAGTGTAGGAGAAAATAAACATTACTAGAGGGAAATTTTATGACCTATCCCAAGATACCTATCTTGAGATGAGATGAATCACCTGGAGGTGTCTCTTTCTCTACATCTACTGTATGCAGAAAGGCTAACATGTCTCACTCAGACTTAAATTCTCATTAGAAGTAAAAAAGAAATAAGGTGAGATACTTAGATAGCATTTGTCTCAAGAAAATGTACTTCAATGAAACATCAAACAATGTGGGACTTGTCCTGTGAGATACCAATACTATGATCCTAATATTAGATCTTAACCTTGGCTTTAAACTGTTCTAAGACATTTCTTTAAATGAGTTTACAGCAAGGTGCCTATCTCCACACAGTCACTCTGTAAACCAGACTCATCTTCTGACCATTTTACAGTCATGTAGTAACACCTTGAGGCTTGGACAAAGTGTGACCTCTCAGATCTGCCAAGGCAATTATGCTCCTCCATGCCTGTATGGTTACTTCTCTTTCCTCTCATCAAGGTCTCTCCACACCAGGAATTCAGGTAGAGCCAGTTCAGTCAGTCCTTCAGGGAGAAATAGAAATGAAAGGTTCTCAGATTCTGGCTTTTCAAGGCTAGTCTTAATTAGGCTTAAGTAGCCTTACCCACAGTGTCCTCTTTGAGCTGGTGCTGTTAGTTTTGACCTCCTCAGTAAAAGTGTCTTTCTACATTCTTACAGTTTTAAAGAACTTAAACTGGTTACCTCTGTGTCTGTGGTGAAAATACGAAGTTCTTGGTTTTGTTTGTTAGTCTAAGAGCTTGAGCTAAATGTGCTACAAAATTTGTTCTGGAATCCTGGATAATAGAGCAATCAGACAGACACTGGGGATGGTGTTTAATAATGCAAAACCTTGTGATCAAGGGATTCACCCTCCTCTGAATCACATCATGTCAGTAAACCTAGGCTTTCCTAGGCACTAATGAATTCTCATTTTGGTTTCATTATATGTATATTTTAAAACTGTGTGATTCAGATCACAAGTTTCACTTTTCTTGAGGGTTATACTCTCTGAAGCCAATAGATTCATCAAGAACACATTTGTACTTTATACCTGTACACATAGCAACACAGCAACATCAACACAGCAAAGTCAACACAGATCACTTAAGCCAAAGGTAACCACTAAGAAGAGTTTGTCAAAACCGTGGAGTAACACAGAAGCTTCAGACTGGAAAGGCTGGTTTCACGCTACTTTAGTTAAGCACCTATTCACCATAACCTTCCTTCTTGTTAAAGGAGACACATATCTCCAAGGGTAATTTGTCTCACTCCAGAATTAACCTGTGATCTGATGGTATTTCTCTCTTGTCACTGAAGGCAAGCACAGGTACTCAAAGCGTGGCTTTTTTGAGACAGAAAAGTAATGGGCTTCTCAAAGCATATGGCCTAAAATAGGGTATGTAAAGTGTAGGAATCTACACAAGTGATTCTACAGTATTGCCGAAGTCATCTGACACCTAGTCAGACCAAGTCACTCTCAAGAAGACAAATAGATCTAGTCAGTTGAATTGTTTCCAAAACATCAAATTGTTCCCTACTAAAAATGTAGATACCTAGCTTTCATTTAGGTACATTAAGCAGCAAAAGCTAGGATGGCCTAAATCTTTCTCAGATTGTGACACCTGATGGTTTCTGTTCACAAGATCAAATCCTATGCATAAGAGGAAAAAAAGAGGACTCAGAGGTCTAAGAAGGCCAGAATGATTTTTGAGTTTCAGCCCACAGCACAGTGGTTAAAGACCTGGTCACTCAGAAATGCTTAGGTTTGGGTCTTACTATTGGCATTTAATTCACTTTGACCTCCCGAAATAGTATCTTAGTGCCAAGTGGTCATTATTTCACATTGAAGCTATTTCAGTTGTCTGGAGTAATTGTTTTAAATGGAATATAGTAAAACCTAGGTGTGAGGATTGCAGCTTGAAAATGGTCAAGCACAAGTGAGCAGTTTGTTGCTGTATCACACTGATCAGTAGGAATGATGGTAAAAAAATGATAAAAATCTGTGAAAGTAGACAACCCAGCTTTGGCTGATTTCTAAACAATGTATTAGTCCCAGAACAAACTCTTACCAGTTTCAACAATTATATCCTGCTGGTTGCGCAAAGCTTTTAAAAAACTTCCCCTACTTAGTGTACCTTTCACTGTCTTTAAAAATCTGCTGCTTTGAAATCCAAGGTTTGGATTGGTAAGTCACTTAAAAATTTCTATGACAGGTTTTACTTGACAAAAATTTGAATATGATAGAATCAAATCTGAATTTCTGCTTCTTTTCTTTCATATTCTTTTCTTTCAGTCCCTGTCCTGCTGCAACTGAGATAGTTAATCCACTGGGTTCCAGTGAGAAAAATCAAATACAATATTACAGTAGTTTTGGTCCAATGCATAGTACAGTTAACTCAGTTGAGTAAGTCCCAAATTAATTCTCCAATTAATATTTAGATTCTAACATCTAACTACTAACAATTTTACATGGACTGGTAGAGAAGGTTTATCATAAAATTATGAGTAGCAGCTCGGTGGTAAGCATTCTTACAAGATGTGTGAAATGGCAAAACAGGGAGGTATTCCAAAGCTCAGTGATATAACAACCAAAGAGGGTTTTCTAATTTTTCATTTATTAACTATGAAAGACTTCAGTTTCATTCTTAGACAATAAGAATTGTTCCTTAAATCTCTGGTAAGTTGTATAGAAGAACTTTGGCGTTTTCTTGCAGGTAAGCACACATAGCGCAAGCTCCAATGAGAAGCCCTCAAAAGCAAAACCTTTGACTTCTCCCTATATGACATGACTATAAAAGACACATGAAATAATACAGCATAGTTAATGTTGTGGGGAGTTTTGCCAGCCAATAAAGCAAGGTGGATTATTAATCCAACCAACCCAGTTTTAATAGTTTATTTTCAGTTCTGCATTTCCATGAATGAGCTTGGGAGAAAGCAGTCTTGCACACTAGATTCCCTTCCTCTCTGCCTTAAAACACTTAGTACAGGTAGCCCTGTATTATAGCAGACAAACACTACTTAATACCTCTTTGGCTTTGTACTACCTGCTATACAGAGTCCTTGACCTCTGGCCAAGATTCCAGTCTTCATGGCATGATGGTTGGGATTTCCCCTCCCCACTTTATAATGACAGGTTAGAATTTTGTTTGTATATCTTCAGATCCAGCATATTTCTCCATCTCTTTACATGTCAAGGTGGTTATGTTGCACTTTAAAGTTAGTTTTACAATTGTAATTATGGATCAAGAGTTCATGTAGTTCACTTTATGTTAATAAGCAGACAAATGCATAATCACTCAGTATTGTGAAAAGTTCTAATTGAAGGACCAAAAGACTTTGGGCATTTTACTCCACCCTTTGTGAGTCAGTAAAATGGATTGAATTGTATAGAAGACCTAGCACTTCACTGTGATGAAACTCATTAAAAAAACACCAGAAAATGTCACTACACGTTGGCAGTTTATGAAAGGAGATTAACTATCTTATCCGTTGGGATTAACATGTCTTAATTAATCGTAGCTTTGTAAATTAAATATCTATTAATTAAAAAACCTGTCCAGATATGCTCATGAATATAGGCATCTACCTACCTTATTGAAGAGACCTATGTAGGGAGAACTAAGCCCATTTCTATGTTTTCAGCAGATTATGTCCAGAATACAAGACCAATTACCCAATCCAAAAGGCAACAGGAGTATTTATTTGTTTGAGGGCAGGAAGGCGCTACAGAGGGATCTGAACAGGTTGGATTGATGGGCCAAGGCCAATTGTATGAGGTTTAATATGGCCAAGTGCGAGGTCCTGCACCTGGACTGTGACAACCCCATGTAACACTATGGGTTTGAGGAAGGGTGTCTGTAAAGTTGCCTGTAAGAAAAGGACCTGGATGTTGGTCAATAGTCAGCTGAGCATAAGCCAGCAGTGTGCTCAGGTGGCCAAGAAGGCCAACAGCATCCTGGCCTCTATCGGGAATAGTGTGACCAGCAGGAGGAGGGAAGTGACCATGTCCTGGTACTCAGCGCTGGTGAGGCAGCACCTCAGACACTATGTTTAGTTTTGGTTGTCAGACTATCAGAAAGACATGGAGGTGTGGGAGCATGTCCAGAGAAGGGCAGAAAAGCCAGTGAAGGGTTTAGAGAACAAGTCTTATGAAAAGCAGCTGAGGGACCTGTTGTTTAGCCTGGAGAAAAGAATACTCAGGGAAGACTGTATTGCTCCCTACAACTGCCTGAAAGGAGGTTGTAGTGAGATGGGGGTCAATCTGTTCCCCCAAGTAACAAGTGATAGGGTAAGAAGAAATAGCCTCAAGTTGTGCTAAAGTTTATACTGAACATTAAAAGAAAAAATTCTTTAACAAAAGAGTTGGGAGGCACTGGAATAAGCTGTCCAGGGCAGTAATGGAGTCACTATCCATGGAGGTAAATAAAAGGTGTGTAGATGTGGTGTTGAGTGGTGTGGTTTAGTGGTGGACCTGGTCAGTGTTAGATTAACAGAGGGACTTGATGATCTTAAGGATCTTTTCCAACCTAAATGATTTATCATTCTATGATTCTGGATCTCAAAGTTCCCTATCAGCGCTTTGTACTGGTGTACAAAGCCTCTGTAAATTAGTGCTTAGAATCAATGGCTTTTGCAATCCAACCTACAGTTTCCTCTTGAAACAAAATACTTCACCTGCTGCTAGAGGAAAGAAGAGTGTGGATGGTGCACAATGGGTGGTGTGTCCTGGTTCTGATGTTTTGTGTTTGAGTGATTTCTGTAAACCTATAGGACATTACAACAAAAGAAGATGAGATGATTCACTGTGTTGAGGAAAAGAGTTTCACTCATATTCCTCTACAGTTGCAGTAAATCCAGTTTCGAGGCATTGGAGAAGATGGCATAGCCAGGGGAATTTGTCTAGAAGTTCTCCTCCTGTCTTGTAAATAGAAATAGTCTTTATGTAATTAAACAAACAGACTTTAAAAAGTATTCATGGAGGAACCTTTGAAACTCTTTCAGTAGCCTAAAATGTCATGCTTGCTGTAATTAACATGCAAATCTCTTCAGATTTTTTTTTTTTTCAAGAAGAATCTAACCTTCAACATTAGATAACCTAAGATACTTACAGTATTTTTCATAGGATTTTATGACAGTCATAGAATCATAGAATCATAGAATGGTAAGGTTGGAAGGGACCTCAAGGATCATCTAGTTCCAACCCCCTGCCATAGGCAGGGACACCTCCCACTAGTACAGGTTACTCAAGGCCTCATCCAATCTGGCCTTGAACACATCCAGGGAGGGAGCATCCACAACCTCCCTGGGCAACCTGTTCCAGTGTCTCACCACCCTCACTGTAAAGAACTTCCTCCTAACATCCAGTCTAAATCTCCCCTCTGCCAGTTTAAGCCCATTGCCCCTTGTCCTGTCATTGCAGGACCTTGTAAATAATCCTTCCCCAGCCTTCCTGTAGGCCCCCTTCAGATACTGGAAGGCTACTATCAGGTCCCCTCGAAGCCTTCTCTTCTCCAGGCTGAAGAGCCCCAACTCCCTCAGCCTGTCCTCATAGGACAGTCAACTTACAGTTCTCTCACAAGGACAGAAGCTTTCCCTCCATTACTTCATTGGCCAGGCAACCACTCTCCACGAAGCATGAATTTCACAGCAGTGGATATGTCTGCATAATTTGTGTCTACACACCATTGAGGTACTGTAGGAGGAAGGCTGCACTACAACGATGCCTTCCAAGTATTCCAGAGAACTTTCTACTTAATACTATAGTTATGTATGAAAGAAGGACTCTACATTGGAAAGAAAGCAACACGCTGTTCAGTGTAAAAGTAAAAATTTGATGTAAAACAGTCAACACATCTTCAAAGGGCAAAGACCTCTCTGTGTCTATGCATGTGCATGCAATAGTCATAACTCCCATTTATTATTCCTAAATCAACAATGCTAGCCTTTAGACGTCAAGTGTAGACAGAGTGACTGTCTGGTGCCAGTCTAAGGCACAGCAAAGTCTAGGGAAGTCCTTCTGTTAATTCCACTTTTGCTTTCAAATGAGACCCAAAGAATGAGTATGAAAGGCTTCAGATCTGTAGGATGAAACAAAGGGGTAGTTTTAAAAGACTGTGTACTAAAGGAACCAAAGGATCCAGAGATGTTGAGCCTAGATATTCACTAATGCTGCAGCATTCATTTCCTGACCTGTCTCAGTTCCCACTATCTCTAAAATCCAAAGCAACAGCTGATGTCCAGCAGAAGAGTTGTGTTATTACCTTTGTCTCTCTGTTTTTGATAAAAGAAGGTAAGAACCTATTCGAATTGTAATGTGTTGTTAACCTTAGATTGATTCTGACAGGATTACAGATAATGGGTTAAGAACTTCTAATCTTTTTAAGTGAGGCAGACTAAAGTCTATGAAACCATCACCTTAAATCAAGGTTTTGTCTCTGCATCTCTTTATATGCTGGGCAGTGGCATGATACCCTATTATGAACTGCTAAATCTAGTAAAAGCAGCAAGAACAGAAGCCTTTTCCTAACTTTGTTTGAGCTCTTGATTTATTGCATTTAAGCTGTCAGACTCTGAACTCCGGAGAACTAAAGAACAGCTGCTTCATACCCATTCAAATTGTGCCTTAAATGACAGTCCCACACAGTAATGAAAGGAAACTATCTGTTTTATATTGTTCAGCCCACACAGAAGGAAGCTCTCAATGTGAGTTCCTAGTGTCTTTATTTTTTCCTTTGAAAAATGTACACCCCAAGACGGTCCTATGTCAGGATCAAGAGTTCTTTTGTAAGCATGCCTTATTCATTCATTGACTAGCGGAAAACAAAAGAAATAAAATATCTGGCAAAAACTTCAACATCTTTGAACTTACAGTACAGACATTAAGTCAAATATCAATGCACCCAGTCTTGAAACTGATATCTGTGGTACAAAAGCTGATGAAATTGACCCCCAAATAATAATTTTTTTGGTGACTTACTTTCATCTAAATCCTGATTTTTAAGTTCTTGTTGCTTGCACTTAGTGGCATGTATTATTACTTATTTCTTCCCAGATTCTTAAAGATAACTCTGGGCAAGTTTTGCATGCACAGACCTCACACAGGTCTTTACCTTGGCATCACCTTAGTTCATCTGCAGTGCCATAACATACATAGAACAAACTTGATTTTCAGTTATCTACATTAACTGTGGAGGACTATCTGGGGAAAGAAATAGACATCTCATCCTAGCAATCTCTGATCTTAAAAAGGTTTGAATTTCGCAGCATGACAGTATCACAGTATCACCAAGGTTGGAAGAGACCTCAAAGATCATCAAGTCCAACCTGTTACCACAGACCTCAAGACTAGACCATGGAACCAAGTGCCATGTCCAAACCCACCTTGAACACCTCCAGCGATGGTGGCTCCACCACCTCCCTGGGCAGCCCATTCCAGTAGCCAATGACTCTCTCAGTGAAGAATTTTCTCCTCACTTTGAGCCTAAACTTCCCCTGGAGCAGCTTGAGACTGTGTCCTACTGGAGGTAGGTGCCTGAGATATAATAGACCACAAGATTAGGCCTGATTACTTATGCCTGGAATCAATCCAGGTTCTAGACATTAAATGTGAACAAATGCAAGTGTCTACACACAAGACAGATGTGCGAGTTCTCATTACAGGAAATGGTGATTCAGGGATGGATAGGGGTGCTGAGGAGATTATTCTAGGTGTCTGGGAGATTACTTGGGTCTGGCAGATAGGATATGTGTATGAGAAACCCAAACCCTTTGGAGTGGTAGCTGGAAGCCAGTCAGAATATCCTAGAACATCTTCTATGGAGCTGAACTCTACATTTTACAGCTGAGCTGACTGTTAGTGAAGTCAATCAAATCTGAAGAGTTATTCAGCTCTCTACAGTAGTTGCCTACATTCGGTCAGATGAGTACTCCATACTCCATTCATTATATTAACTAGAACTGAAATGACTTGCACGGGTAATAGACAACTTTGTGTGTGTGTAGACATCCTCTCCATATATCTCAATCCAAAAGCATCTAGAGGCTCAGGTCAGTTACCTGTACATAGTCATCCACCATCACTCATAATTTCCTAGATAGTCTTAACAATATCTCTGTTGAGACAACATTAGATAGAATCCGAACATTCTTATCTTATCTGTAGGTGTGGTGGACTAATTTAAGGAATCTAAGATGTCACTAAATTCATATACTGAACTGATGCCTTAAAGATGGGTGAGATCAATTTACCTTGCTTGTACATGGATTTTGAAAGAAAAAATAAAGACATCTTGACTTAACAGAAATTCATTGTACCTTCAGAATTCTCATGCAATTATTTTAACCTATAGAAATACAGCGTCCACAGATCCATACAAACATTACATGGACATTCATAGATACAAAATGTATCTTTGCAATGAAAAGCAAATAGTTTCTTTTCATAGAAACCCTTCTTTAAAAAATAAACTCATTGTTTAAGGCATGCTATTTTAATTTACCAGTAAATTAAGGTCTTAAATTCTATATTTGTTTGTGCATGAATTATTAGTACACTGAAACAAAATTATTTCCCTGCAACACCCAATCTAACTGCCACCATCACCTGCTGAATGATACATTTCTGGCAATTACATACAATTTGCCAATGGGGACATTTGAATGGAATGTTGCTATGTAACCAAACTCTAAAAAAAAAAAGTCTTTGAAACAGTGATGAATGAGTGAAGCCCACAAATACTTTTTTTTTCTGTCATAAATGTAATACTCACATAGAACCTTTTAATTGCGTCAGTAACTGAACTGACAACAAAATAAATCTGACAAAGAATGTGAAGAACTTGATGTATCCTACGCTGACAGGTGGGAAAGATTTCAGGGAGGCTTGAACTAGTTCTTTGTAAGCAAGGTTATATTTGCTCTTATGATTGCAATTGTGCTTTCATGGAGTTTCAAAACTGAGATGACAACAGCCTTCACATCTTGTGCAAAAATCTAGTTATACTCTTACTATCCTATAGAAATGTGTCTCAGAAAAATAGAGAACTATTTAAGAGAAGCTGAGAGATTTACTGCTGTAATAGATTAACAAATGAACTTTTTGAGAACATCTCGTCTGTATGAAATAAAACTTTTCTAGTAGCAGAATGTGCATTTATTACTGATTTTATGTCACTTCTGCTCTGGTTTATTTTTGTGCATTTCCTTTCTTAGTACACTCTGATGCTTTTATAACATAAACTTTATCCCTACTTTTGCTTATTAAATAAAGATATTGCAAATCATTTTCCTAACCAAATAAATGTAACAACATGATACCATTAAAAATTACACATTTATGGTGTTAATTTTTGTACTGTTTGTTTCATGACTTTAAACAAGTAGAGTTTACACCACACCAATACCCCAGCACACCTCAAAATAATATGCAGCCATTGTGAAAAATTTTGGCCACAGCTGTTATCAGTCACTTTGATTAATATTTGCTATTTCACATATGAACCTCTTCTAATGTGCAATCCTAAACAGATACTTCTCCTTCCCCCTGAAGGTTCTGCTAAGGCAAATGAAAAACAAAGCAGAGGTGATTGGTGGTAACCAGCAGTGGCTTCACCAAGGGCAAATCTTGCCTGACAAATTTGGTGGCATTTTATGATGAAGTCAGCAACAGTGGATAAGGGAAGGGCAACTGATGTCATCTACCTGGACCTGAGTAAGGCATTTGACTCTGTCCCACATGACATCCTGCACACCAAACTGGAAAAACATGGACTTGATGGGTGGACCACTCGCTGAATAAGGAATTGGCTGGATGGTCACACACAGAAAGTGGTGATCAAGGGCACAATGTCCACCTGGAAACCAGTGACAAGTGGCATCCCTCAGAGGTCAGTGCTGGGACCAGTGCTGTTTAACATCTTTGTCAGTGACATGGACAGAGGAATGGAGTGCACCCTCAGCAAGTTTGCAGATGACACCAAGCTGTGTGGCACAGTTGACTTGCTAGAGGGCAGGGATCCATCCAGAGGGACCTGGACAGGCTGGAGAGGTGGACCCAGGCCAACCTCATGACATTCAACAAGGTCAAGTGTAAGGTCCTGCACCTGGGTAGGCACAATCCCAAGCACAACTCCAGGTTGGGTGCTGAATTGCTGGATAGTAGCCCTGAGGAAAAGGCCCTGGGGGTCAGGGTTGTTGAAAAGCTCAACATGAACCTGCAGTGTGAGTGAAGCCCAGACAGCAACCGAGTCCTGGGCTGCATCACGAGAAGCATGGCCAGCAGGGCTAGGGAGGGGATTCTGCCCCTTTACTTTTAGGAATAAACAAAACCAGAAATATGAATATCATGGCAAAGGCCATGGCAAGAATCTCAGACACATTTCTCTCTCTGGCGTTTCCTATGGGGTTAGTTTAGGTGTCAACATGTTAACTCTTGTGAGTGAATTCCATTCATAGGCACCGGACTGTACCAAATCCTTAGACAAAGAATTTAAATCTGTTACTTGAGATTGTGACTTCCACTCTTTCATCCAAAGACTAAAAATTTGAGTGGCCTCACTGTTCCTGAAAACTGAGAGGAGAAATGCCTGGTCTTTCTTTAAACTCGGATAAATATAAGTAGGCAAAAGAAGTATTTTAAACTAAAATAACACAATAGAATAGCTCAGATACTGAAAATCTAGTAACAATAAAAAAATAAATTAAATACCCTCTCCCTGGATAAGTTCAAGGCTAGTTTGGATAGGACTTCAAGCAACTTGATTTAGTGCAAGGTGTCTTTGCCCATGCAGGAGAGTTGGAACTAGATGACCTTTAAAGTTATTCCCAGTCCAAACCATTCTGTGATTCTATGAACTAAAGGTGTGAATCTTACAAGAAAATTAATGGGAGGACAAAACATAGTCATTGAAAAATGGCTTTGATCAGCCCATGATAACACGGAACTGTACATGCTGCTGTGATCTGCTCCTCACATGGTCTTGGTAATCAACAATCCTAATTTGTAATATTTAATTTGAAATCACATAAAGTATGTCCTATCCTGTTACAGATTTTGCTGAGATTTACGATAGAGATGAAAACTGATCATCTTTTGTTATAAACAGTGAAAAGCAGCATGGAATTCCCAGTCTCTTGAGGAAAATTTCTGAAAAAAGGTAGGATGTTTAAGAACACAACTAGTTCAAATGCAGATGTTTACACTGCAGATATTTAAGCACAGGTCACATGAAATCCACTAATAGAGATTACCCCTGCCTAGTAAGGAGTATAACTCTTAGGGATCTGGGGAAGCATTACAATAAGCACCAAAGTTTAGCACTCTATATAGTAAATGAAGAAATGTAGATGTCTACCTTATATATCTAAAACTTAATAGCCAATGATTCTATTTTGATTACTATGAAAATACCTACAATATCCTTTTGATTTGATAATGACCTGCTTTCATAGAACAGATTCTCTAAGAACTTAAAATTAAAAGCTAGACAAGCAGGATACTTTTTACACTGACATCTCTGTCTGATGATGACACCAGAAAATTGACATACTAGAAGAAAAGTGTTCTGGAGCACTCCAAATTCCATCTTTCTCACCCCCGCCCTGCAGGTTTGAATGGGGAGAAGAAGGTGTGAAAATTGCTTTCCTTACCTCTGCCTGTGGTCTTGAGAGGGGGGAACAGCAAAAGGCACCTTTCCCCACACATGCACTGACCCGTGTGGAAGCCTACACTGGGAATTGGGTTGGTGGTTGGTTGGGTCTTCATGCCCAGTATAAACTGCAAATGGACACTTTGTCTAGAAAAGGATAAATACAAAAGCAAGGGAGGAGGCAGGTGGTTCCCACCTGAAAAACCCCCTGCCTTGACAGAGCTCCCATTTTGGACCATCCTGGCTTTTGGATGGCTCCTACATTTTTACATGGCTCTCAGTTTTGCACTGTCCCTGTCTTTGGATGGTTCTCCTCACTACTTGCACCAGCAGCACCCAGACCCAGCTGCTCTTGGACCATACTGCAGCCAATTTCCTGCCTGCTATTCCATACTGGGGAGACCCTAGCAGTTTGGCTCTCCTCTGCCGCTGCTGAGGCAGCATTGCTTGCACAAATCCCTGCCTTGTGGCAGTGGTGTTTCAAGACATTCCTGACTTTGGCAGCTTTTCCACCCGCCTTGGACTTCTGCTGCATAGATCCAGACTATTGGATATTGCTTGCAGCGTGGGAAGGCAGCTGAGCCGCAGAGAAATCCAGCAAGGGATCATTGCCGAATACCTATCTCACCTCCATGAGTAAAGCCTGCTGGTCCCTTCATTTTCTGCTCAGTCTGATTGATAGTTGGGTAAAGCTCTGTTTATAGCTTAGCCTTTTCCTTTTCCTGACTTCCTAAATCTCTAAATTTGTCCATAACATCCTGTTGAAGAATTCCCAATTAAATTAGAACCTGTAAATAAACCTAAACTAGTTTTGCATGTAGTTGGGGGGGCAAGGTTTTCAGGAAAATAAAATAATTCTGTTTTTATAATTCCCAACTCACTCACATTATTCCCTGCCTCCACAACAAAAAGAGTGACTTAAAAGAACTCATCTTGGATGAGATTAATCACGTATTAATTTTCCTCTACATATTACAGTGAGGTCTATCCTAGACACAGGTTCATAAATCTGTAGATATGCAAAGAAAAAAGATAGATAGATGTGACACCAAGCTCCAAACACTCAAAAAAATATGTAGGCAAAGAACAAGGTAAAAAGTTCAAAACAAAAACATTTTTTATCAAAGTAATTTTTTTCATGATAGAAGCTTTTGTTCATTGAGACTGTCTTGCTTCATTATCTGTCTAAATATACATGAATAAAACATTGACAATGGTCTCGTGGCTCCAGAAAGCAAATAAGATCTCAGAATGACTTTTCTAGTTGAATAAAACAAGTCAAAGCCCACCGGTGCCTCATAGCAACAGAGATAACAATGGTCCTAAGCTTGATAGTAGTCTGTAAAGTGATGCAGTGAGACTTGGGTGTTAGTCTGGAGCATGGGAGTTATGATGAAAACATTTTCCATTTGGACTGCTTTTCCCATGTTTCCTTGCTGGTGTTCCTTTGTATACCATCTTCTTCCTCAAGTCATGCAAACTATAGTGGTTATACCTTACTTGTGTGCTTAAAATGGAACTTCTGCCTCAGATAAGTGTTGTTGCAAACAAGTCATATGTTACAGTCTATGCACTGGCCCATTTCTCCTGGAGGAATGTCACTTCTTCTCAAAGCCCCTTATTAGAGGCATTACACAGTTCCATAGTTCCTGGTTGACATCTCTATGTAAAAAATGCACTGCACTCAAAGTGCGTATTTGGAGTTAAAATATAAAGTTGTGTTTATCAACACATACGTTGGAATCGGGTTTTGTATTCCTGGATGGCTTTACAGCACATGACTGAACAGATACCTCATGTATGCGAGACTTCACTAGTGCTATCTATTCAATTAAATGACAACACTGAAAGAAGTACTTGGGAAATTTGTAAGGAGATACAGTGTTATCAAGGTTTACTCAACATAGTAGATGATTTTCTACCTAAAAGTCAAATAGCAGACAGCCTAATGGTAAGATATCCGCCTCCAGAATTGACTCATCTCCACCCAGTCTCCAATGGAAAAGGAAAAGGTTTATACTCAGAAGTAAAACATCCCAATTTTAAATGCACACATGCCAGCTTTAAAACCATATGTTTAAGCACAAACAAAAAATATTTTCTGTATTTTCCTTTGCAAATTTCTCTACCAGATGCTTTCAATATGGTTAATTTGCTAAAATACATCAAGTATGCCATTTAAAAACTAGCACTCGTATGTTGCTGTGCTTATTTTCACCATAAAAATAGAACTACCAGCACTCAGAGAAGATGAAGAGAGTTTCAAAAATAACTGGTTTAGCTCATGTCCTAGACACCTCTGAATCTACTCTAAACTTGGAACAGAGTAGTTTGTACATGGGGGAAAGACAGTTTGCTACAGTACAGAAGCTGAGTTTATGAAACTTGGCTTCTTTCAAGACAATTAGAGCCTAATGGACTCTAAAAAAGAAATCCTGGTGTCATATATTTATTAACCATATCTCTTGGGATATAGCTTCTCTCTTCTCCTCTTCTCTATTTATTCTTTTCAGACTCAGATTCAGAAAGAGGACNTTTTTGACACCATTCAGTTATCTTTTCCTATTGATTTTTAATGTTTTTATTCTTTTTTTCCAGGGATGACCTCAGTGGATCTACATGGGTGCAGCTGAATGCAGCAAATGGGCACTTACACCTCTTCTTCCAAGGGTGTGATTTATCCAGGCAGGTGCAGGCAGACCTGAGCTCATTCTGACTTTCCTCAGAGCTAGCTGACAGAGCAGCAACATGGACAGGATGAACTCAGGGTTGTCTGTACCCACCTGTGCAGGCATGCTCCGTAAATCATTAGTCACAGTCATGGGATTAACTCCTCTAGCACTATCCACGTAAAAGCTGTCTATGTGGAAACCTTGCTAGGTGCAGAGGCTCTCTGTAAGCAGTGGAGAGGTGGCCAGTTCAAGCAGCAATTCATTGTGCTGGAAGACACGATGATGAATCTTTTATAAAATGTACTCCTTTCTTATTTTTAAAGGAATTGCAGTGATTACTTTTGATTTCTGTCTAACTTTAACATGTTGGAATTAGGTAAGAGGAATCTGATCCCCCAAGAGCAAAACTGCGAGCACCTTCAATAGAGTGGGCGCTGCTCTCAGGAACCAGCAGTAGGACATTGGTCAATATGAATACCGTTATGTTAGTCTCCTCTTCCACACAAAATCAGTCGAAGGGTTAATGTCATTGTTTTCGTAGTTTTGAGACATAAGGTATACAAAAGCTGGAGTTTGAAAAATGTGGTGTATTGGTACAGTTTTAAATTGTTAGCAGGTTTAAAAAGATTTATGTAGCAGTCATGGGCATTTAAAACTAGGAACCATGGCCTATTTATATTCTAATAAATATTTTCTGCTGAATGGTGTCAAAACAAAGTGCAAGATACCTTGAGTGAATTCCTTAAATAAATAATATTAAACTTACTTAAATAATGCCCTCCAGGCATTATAGTGGAACACCTGTTTTCTTGAGCAACATCTACTCCCATGGGAAATAAGTTCAAAGCCAATATAGTAGCATACAAAATGTTTTTGCCAGATACAAATACTGCCTACGTTCAGTATTGCAAATGGGATATTTTTTTTTTCCATTTGCAGTCATCTTTCCTCAATAACCTGAGGTCATTTATACAATATGTCTATTTTTATTTGTATGAATGAGATTATTATTTGAAACAGTAAACTGCAGCTCTATTTTAGAAAGACTATTTTACTACTTTAGACTATTTTAGACTTTGTTGAGTTTAAATGAAAGAAAAATTCATTTTTTTACCCAGATAGGGAGTTTGCGTTAATTACCAAAGGAGGAACTGTACTTCAGCAAGACTTTGCTTTTGGTTTTCAGCAAGGATCTGAATGAAACCCATCCAAGCAAATGAAAAGATCCCAGTTTCCTTCAATAAGCCTTTGATTAGGGCCAACTCCTCCTCCTCCTACTGATTTCAACAGTATAATATCTAAATGGGTTTAGATGATCCAGTTCTTATCTCTTTGTATATCATGATTACACAAGATCAATAGTAAATACAAAGTGAGATTATAATTAGGCTTTGCAAATGCTGAGTTATTATTCAGACTTAAAACCTAATTTACAATGCACATTAGTTTTGGGAAGGATGACAGAAGTAGAGATTAAAAGTCAGCAAGTAAACGCTGCACTGCTGGTATGAATTTTAGATGGTAGCCTGATTTTGTTATAGTCAAAGGCAAAGCCATCATTGATTTCAGATAAGACAGGATTTTATCTGTTACACTTCTCGTCTGTGGTTCATTTAAGAATCACAGCAGTTAAGTCCTCCAAGCAAGCAGAGAAGGGTACAGAGATTATATTCAGAGACCTTTCCACTACTCACATTTTTCCATTAATTATAGTAGGAGTTCGATTGAGCTCTTTACAAACACTGAAACCCACTGAGGGCTGGGTGTGAGCATTTCCAGAATTAATGGCAAATGAACATTTTCAAAAATAATGTTCTAGCTAAAACAATTTCCTAGTAAAGTATTCACAAGCAACAGTCTTCCTGCACTCTCAGCTATGCAAAACAATTTAATCATACCTTAAAGCCAACTGGAAAAAAAAGTTTCAGTCTCTCCTAGAAACACAACTGCTAGTGTTTACAACAATCTTTCCTAATTCCTATTGGAAAGAGTTTTAATTGTGGTACCTACCAGTTCAGTTTGCACTCTCTGGAAATCTTCTCCAATTAGATGATTACCTCAGAATAATTAAATGGAAATTTAGAAATAAACACAAGCAAATATACAGAAAGATACCGCTTTTCCTGGGTGAGTCAAAGTAAATCAATTTCTTAGAAAAGGACTGACATCTTTCCAGGCTATTATCAGGATTCTCATTTTAAACACATCAGGGAAATAGGTGTTTCAGATTTAGTTGGACTGTCCATACATGTCAGTTGGTATCCCAGTACCATCTCCACTTTCAAAAAACTAGCTAGAGTATGTAATCTCTATCCACTTGCACATCCTTACTTGCAGCTTCTCATCTTTTCCATTAGCTTTATTGCTTGTGGTTTGGGCTACGTAGCAGTTTCTGCCAAGTTAGAGAAATGGGCTAAAGCTCCTGAAGTAAGAGACAATTGAAATCAGTAAAATTAAATTGGATTCTCAGATAAAAACCAACCAACCAACAACAACCAAAAACCCCAACCAACCAAAGAAAAACCAAACAAATGAAAAACCAGAACAAACAACAACAACAACAATCTGCAGAGACTTTATTGTGACATGAAGCAAGATTGGTTTGACTCCTCTACTTGTGTCCTTGTGCTGTTGATTGCTGTGGGGAGAACAGAAAGGGCAACACATACAAAGCATCTTACTGCAAGTACATGGTAGTGGGTTAGACGAAGAAAGTGACAAGCGAAGATGTGATTTAACTCCTCATCGTGTTCTGAGGACATATATTCTGAGGCAAATTCTCACTTCACAGGGCACCAAGACAACATATTTCCTCCTGAAACAGGGAGAAATGAGGAAAGAGTTGCAGTTCTCAGGTAAATGGTACTAGTACAGGATCTGCTGATGGACTATCAGAGCAAGTTTCTTTACCTGGTTCATAAGATAGTACAGATCTAGCTATTGGTTTCATTTCTAGCTATTTGGGGGTTTTGTTTGTTTGTTTTCCAAGGAAAAACTTGCAAAAAATATTTTTTTCCAAGCTCATCTAGATTCAGTCGTTCAAGCTCAACTATATTATTGCTTAGTTATCTGTATTCTCACATCAGTTCATAGCTTAACTTGATGACTGTGTTTTTCATGAGTCCAAGGAAAAGCTGAAAAATTGATATCATCCAGATTCAAAAGGAAAGGGATGGAAAAAGTAAATCTCATTTGTGAAAAGGAGTGCTCAGCCAGCCCTACAGCAGTTTGACCTGAAGATAGCCTCTCATAGCCACCAATGCAGCTGTCAGTGGAGTTTTCAATAGCCAGATGTTGTTACTGGAAAATACATTCCAGAGTTCATTGGAGCTACTTATAGTCCTGACCTTGTGTGACCAAGGCAGCTGATTCTGTAGCTAAAAAAAGGTATTGCGGATTAAGCTGAATGTGAAGCTTCAGCTATAGAATTATACAGTATTTTGTCAGTAAAAGTGTAATGACATGAACATCCACTTGCCTCTTTACTCTGCCAAAGTAACTACTTTAAAAAAAAAGTTTTTTTTAGTCTGTTCCATACATCTGATGAGGTAAGCTTATTATTCAAGCAATTGGTAAAACCAGTACAGTTTCTTGCCTTCTGAGTATTTAGCTGATTTACTCTCTGGTCCCTTTAAAAGTCTTCTTGTCCTCCAGGGTGAACATTGTAAGATAACTGGAAAAAGTTAAACAGTTAAACAAAACAAAACCAAAAACACCATCATCACTGCCACCACCAAAAAAAAACCCAAACAAAAACAACCCACAAAAAAAACCCCCAATCAACAACAACACAAAAAACCCACCACAGCCCTTTCTTTCTGCAGAACAAGAATGATTTTCAAGGTCCTGGAATGTGCTTGTTCCTCAGCCACCCCCAGAATGCATGGCAAAATTAAATACATCTGACACGTACAGTACATCAAGTCATGCCTGCTGATGTGACCCAATACAGTGCTAAGCATTACTCAATGTAAGGCTTAGAGAAACAAAAAGGAGATGCTGATTGCTTAATATTTACTTATAGTTTGCGAAACAGGGAGAATAATCACACCTTGATTTCAGGGGAATTTTTCCTAATTCCTGTGCAGAAAATAAAATTGACTTACAAAGGCTTATTCTTCCCTATTCCATATAGTGTTAGTAAAAACCATGGTCAGGGGCTTAAAACTATAATGGATTTGCAGTATGAGATGTCCCTTTTCAGCAGTGAGGCAGTAGAGGGAGTGGAGGGCTGGTCATTTAAAGCCAGACCCTGTAAGTAGAAACTCTTTATATTCTTCTATATGCATCTGAAATTGTATGTGAGAAATCCATATGAATCTGTAGAAACTGTTACAATTTACCAGGTTGCCACAATTTTTTACACTCTATTATATCTACAAAAAATACCTGTACAGTTTTGATGGGATGAGAAACAGTACTTACATTTCCCAGATTTCACCTACTGGATAGCTGTCCTGTGGTATTAAGGTTTCATTATATGCTGTAAGACATGCCCTGTGGATTTGGATAAAAAGCAGTGTTAAACCTTGACTCCTCCTTCCCTTCTCACCATATTCATCAAGCAGAAGGTAGATGACAGCAGTCATTCCTACCACAGTCTCTTTTTGCCAGGTTTCTTATTGTCTGTTGCAGTAGTGCCACCTCAGCTATTTTTTAAACAAAGACTATACTTTGGGCTTGTTCCATCTCTTGCCATTGCTAGTGCTGAAGAAATACCTCTTTAGATAGCATCTGTCTGGTCTGCTTAGAGGTCTATCAGAGGCGATCAGATCTTCATCAGTATTGCATTTTTTATATTACCGTGGACAGTTTTGTACATGTTATAGCCTCTCCATCACTTTTTTCAACTTACCATAACCCAGAATATTTTGGCATTTTGACACTTACCTTGTAAACCCTGCATTTTTCCCTAGAATTTGTAGATCTGTCTCTGTATTCTCTGTTGTATGGGAAAATATATCAAATACTGTACTTTGGGATTTGATTTTTCTGGTCTTTCTAAACAAATGAGGTGTCTGTACTACACAGTTTCTCTAATACATTCAGGTTCTTAAATACTGTTTCCCCTTTGACAAGTTCTGCTTTGCTATCAAATGCATAATGACTCGGTGTCATTTTAGAGTTTGTTAATGTTTTCACACAGAAATATACGATATAAAAATACATATTTAAGAAGTACTGTGACACAAAACCAGCTTTTATAGTTGTGAACATAAAATGTATGTCTTAGGTCATCTAGTAAGAGGAATTTTTAATAAAAAGAAACCAAGAAATCCTAAATGAGGAAAATAATTGTTTTACACCTTGCAAAATTACCTTTTTTTTTTTTCATTGAAAGAAGACCTTCCATCTGGGAAATGCCTTTGCTATTCAGCTGACTGTATCTAGTTACTATTAGCAGTAAACATGTCACCAGTTGTTCATAAGTAGAACTAGAAAGCAAACAAATTTATGAATCATCCAACCTAAGGGAAACTTTGAAGCAAATGCAGTTAAGTCCCTTTGAATATCTATTAAATGTTTTTGCCTTTATACTTAATGATAAAGCACCTTCTTTGACCGTTTAAAACACACCTAAAGTTAATGTGAAAGGAAGATGTTATTTTGATGGTATGGTAGTTACAAAGGTGCAGGAAAAAAATTAAAAGAACAATAGAAGCTTGTAGTTTTCTTTCTTCTCCCTCTTCTTTTTTTCTGGTTTGGGTTTTTTTTTTTTCTTTTTGTTAAAGAGGCACTGCTTACCTCACAGATTCCTGTGTGAAAATTAGAGGTTGAGTTTATAAAATTACCAGCCCTACATGTCAGATCCTTTCCACATACTTCAGCTGAAAAATTAAAGACAGGACATTAAGCTTTATAGAAACCCACAATTACAAAGAAACAAATACGTGCAGAACCATTAGAAGTGCATTTGAAAACAAATCTGGGAAAAAAAACCCATGTTGATTACCAGACTGAACACTATTGCAGGGTTGTAAAACAGTGTAGCATTTGATTCAACAGAGTCCACATCACTCGGGAGATAGTTTTGGGACTGTGGTATAGTAGGCTGTCTGGAATACATTGCCTGTAATCTCCTCTGGGCTAAATGGCTCTTACACAAATGAGTGCACAGGACTGAGCTTTCACAGAAAGTAACACTGCTGAAAACAGGAAGACCAGGGACTGAGCTCTAGCTTGGGTCTCATGATGATCTACCACCCTCACAAGAATAGTTTATTCTCTGGGTTTGGTTCAGTTAGCTCCTTTCAGGATAATTTGCTCTTGTGAGGCCGTGTTAAGCAGCACACAGAGGAACCAAGCTGTGGCACAAGGCCAGGTTTTGGTTTGGAGCTTTTAGCAGTGTAAACATGACCCCACCAATAGACAGCATTGCACCTTATTCCCAAGACTGAAGGAACAGCAAGAAGACAAACCTTTGTAGGTATGTATACCTGTAGATTAGTGACTGCTCATATAGCAGATGTGCAGTGGGATTGTACTGGGAAACTGCACACTTAGGGTGATGCTACTGTCATAACTTCTTATAATGGGAAACCTATGTGCAGACTTTCTGTCATGCAAAAAATGTCAAGTCAGATTACTGGGGCTTTTTTGAGGCATGAACTGCTACGTCTGTATCACTCCTTCAGATACTCTTCACTATTAAGCAGGTGAAAATACATACATAGATTTGGGAGATTTGCTTTCTACCTCATTTGACTTTTCTTCTTGAAGGGATCAAACAGGACCTTTGGACACTGCTTTTCTGTTGTAGGTGCCCCCTAAGACAAGGTTGCAGGAAGGACACCAGTTTCTGACTTTTTGATGGGTTTTAAAGGCTAATGATCTCCACCTATTTTCTTCCTCTGATGACAAGGGAAAGGGACAATGAGTAGAAGTCAGAGGAGACTGGTGTGTCATTACTCACTCCTAATCTGGGGGAAAGTGTGTGGCAGAGGAAGATACATAAATCTAATTGAGTGGATGAGAAAGAGGTAGCTGGAGGACTATATATGGGCAGTCAGGAGGTTCTTCCAAGGGTTGCTTTATGCTGCTTCCTATCTTCCTTTATCTTCCAGCAGAGCAGAAGGTCTGCCTTGGTGGAGACAGCAAGGTGGAGTCCCACATTTTTGTCCAGATCAAAGAGTAGCTCCTATTCTTTCATAAGGGACTCTTGAAGAAAAATAGGAAAAGTTGTGGTCCTGGATGTGCGGAAGGTTGGGAAGCTGGAGTTCAGTGACCATAATAAATAAGTGAGGTGGTGTTGTGGGAGCAGAAAAAAAGAAAATGAAAATCAGAGAGAAAGTCTTAGGGAAAGTTTAGGACCACACAGACAGAATTACTGAAAGGGAACCCGTACAGTAAGGAATGCTGAGGAAGAAGGAAAAGTGTGAAAGTCATGTGTCACCTAGGTTTGGTAGCAATGTGACACCACAATTCTTCTCTCCCTTTTTGTCTGTTTTGTGTCAACACAAAAAGACCTGAGTTTTCAGAGTTTCTCCAGGTAGGGTGGACAGAAACAACAGAAACACTGGCATCTCCAGAGGACAGCTCAATCAACTGTTTTCAACATTTTACAATAGAAATAACGATAAAGTGGAAATGAAAATAAAAAGGATTTATACATAAAGAGTGGAGAGAGATTAACAGGGGGGCATTTTTCTTTCTCTGAGTGCATTTAAATTTCCAGAGGTACAGTAGCTTTACTTGATGCTATGTGTTTTAAAATGGGACTTCATGCCTGGCCATCTGTTAGTCTCATCTTGTCTTTTCCTCATTTTCATAGCCTAGTGTATGCATCCCTCCAGCACATGTTCTTGTCTTCATTTTTTATCAAGTATTAAAATATCTAAGGAAATGTCTGAGACCTTGGGGAACAATGAGTTCCTAGCATGGTCTGAATGAACTTCCAAAAGTCATCAGAAAATTCTTTCTCTTTCTCACGCAGACCTGACCTGTCTCTCTTCTCCTTTCATTATGTGATAAGTTATGTCTTTTAATAATTATCATGTTTTTAAATTGTCCTCTGAAAAGTGAAGCTTTGTTTTATTCCACTATCATTTTTACTATTATCTTTTTTTTTTTTTCAGATTGAAGAACCTCAGACACATTGCTTTTGTACAAAGACACCCAATTATTCCTAACCAGAATGGAGCAGAGAACTTAGCATCTCAAATGCCACGATAAATGAAATCTTTCAATATCTATAAAAAGCACATCCACAAGGAGGTAGATCTAAAGATCTATGCAAGATTTCTACATAATGTTAATGCACTATCAATCTGTTGTAAAGAGGTGAAGTGACTGTGAAGAGACATTGAAAAATAAATCCCTGGTTTAAATTTTCAGCTATATAAAGGGATTTGTAACTGTTTCAAGTTGCGCAGGTCTTGGTGCTAAAAGCACTTCCTGAAAATCAAGGACCTTTAAAACTGTTTCTGACCAAGTGCTGAGGCACTGTGGAGGGCACAAGTCACACTTGTCACACTTCTCTGAAGAAATACTTTATTTGGAATTTTGAAGCATGTCAGCAGCTCCTACTAAACACTTGCACCTCTTGTTTTTTTCTCAAGACAGCTTGTGCAGTGTGACATACAAGTCAGAAAAATGCAAAGACATTTACATATGTTTTTAATACACACAGAACAGAACCCAGGCTATGTATTAGATCAAATCAGGAGCCTGGTTGAGCTGATCGAAACATTTTCCCTCTGTTAAACCCTGTTTTCAGTATCATTACTCAGGCTCCAGGTAGATACAGGAGGGGTTAGCCCTGACCTGGACACGTGGAAATGTAACAGAACCCAAATTAAAGGCTTTCTGTACCTTCCTGGGGCAGAGAAAACTTTAAATCTGGATCGGACACATCCCTGTTAGAAGACTTATCTAAAGTAAGATTGCATGGCCATTGTTTTCAACTGTGTCTGTATAGCTTTAGGAAGAGGTGAATATTCAAGAGTTTAAGGAGCAAGACAGACTTTGCAAAAGCCTATAACACTTGACTGGGCTATAGGCATGCAGGTTTGAAGTCTTTGCTTTGCTCAGAGTGGAGTAGAGCCACACAACTGAATTCCATCATAAGATGCCCTCCCTTATACTGCAGACGCTCTCGAAGGGTTTTGTTTATTGTTTGTTTACACACACACACACACGCACACACAAAAACAAACAAACAAACAAAAAAACCTCCACCACAGCTCTCTTTTTTCAGTCCACCAGAGGCAAACCACAGAATGTCAAAACCTCTGTGAACTGCAGGCATCATCTTCTGGCCACCATTCAGGTGCAGGGCTGCCCTTGGCACTTGGCTTGCTCTCCACCGTGTTCTCTCAGCGTAACACCACCCGCTCTCCTATCCCTTTACTATCCCTTGCATGCTCTCTGCACTGAGCCTTTCTGGCAAGATATCTCTAGAGTGAGTAAACAGAGGAATGCATAAATGTTTTCAGAGAGCTGATGCTTCTTTTCTCTCTCTGATTTGATCCTGCTTTGGTCTTAATTGTATGTTGTTGTTGTCAGTTTATTTTTTCTCCTTATTTTATGATTTTTCATAAAATTACAGAAAAAGTATCTCATTTAAATTGTAAAAAGAAGCAATTAGGGAGGAATAAAATAATTCTTAATCCTTGAAAGACAATGATGTGAGTGCTATATTGGGGAAAAAAACCCAGTTGATTCAATAAAAAGGCATGGCAGTTTTTAAAGGATCTCAGAGAAATTAGTTTTTTCCCATAATCTAAGCACCCAGGCAATCTGGAAACCAGTAAAAGTCTGATAAGGCTTTAAAAAATACATGTATTCTATTTGTAACAGTTAGCAAGACATTCATAACAATATGGTGCTCCAATGCTATTCCCTGTGTTAAGCTATTACAAGGACAGCTGAAAGCCATGTGGGAGAAACAACATCTTCTGCACCTCAGAAAGTGGCAGAATGTACATTGTTTATCCTAGATTTTTTAGCCAGACAGCCCTTAGGTCTTTTGCTAAGTCTTTAATTCTTTGTTATGAAAGGCGACTATCAGCTGAAAAACTCCAGGCCCATTGTTCACCTTCCAGTAGCCAGGATCTACCATCAGTTAGGATCCAGTACTAAGTAACACTTAAAACTAAAATTCTCTGCAACTCCCCAGAGGACCATTCTCATGTGCACATTTATTGTGCCACTTTAAGCTGGTTTTGCTACAAATGCTAAAAGACAGTTCTTTCATACTGCGTTAAGAATCTGCATTGTCTTCAAAAATACCTACCTCCAGTGAAGATTATGCAATCAGTAAGCTTCTGCGAAGTGCACACAGATGAAGCAACATGGCAGTAAGTGCCGAGCATCATGCCCTGAGAACATGGACAATCATCTCAGGCTCATAGGGGAAGACCTGTGAAGAGCAGATTCACCCAGCAGAATTTAAGAGCATTTTGACCATCCTAGGCTACAGTGACATGAGTCTGAGATTGCAACTTGGGGCTGCTATTCCAAGCATAGCTGGGCTCAGTTCACAACTAGCTTAATAAAATCTTCATGAGAGATGTCTTAGGTGAAAACAATCAAACATGTATAAGTATGTTTTTCTATTCTGTTCATTTGTTTGAAATGCTGTGCATGTCAAAACACCCTCTAAAAGTGTGGATATCTACTAATTTTTAGATGATGAAATCTTCTTTGCCTAAAATTTTTCTTGGAATGCTGTCAAGGAAAGGAAGTTTAATAAAA
Source organism: Eubucco bourcierii (assembly GCA_013396675.1). Taxonomy (NCBI): domain Eukaryota; kingdom Metazoa; phylum Chordata; class Aves; order Piciformes; family Ramphastidae; genus Eubucco; species Eubucco bourcierii. The sequence goes on along the minus strand of VWZE01007525.1, from coordinate 834,175 downwards.
TAGAACTATTTACAAAAATTCTCAGTACAATATTAAGTTGTTTATGTCATTTGTAGTTCCACAGTCCAGCTCTACGGGACAGCTCACAAGTCAGCTTGCTAGAACTTTAAACTCTGATGGTGAAGAGAATCCTCTGCTTCACCTTTCTCAGACCGGAAAAGCACCTCTCACCTTTCTCCTCTCTCCCTTATGAGTACTCTTTGTACTCTTGAAAAAATGCTGAGCAACCCCATGNCCCGCCAGCAAGTATAAATACATTCCACTTGGAGGTACAGTTATAAAATAGCAAAGATATGATTAAAGAATTCCATGTGGATTCATTACAAGCTTTCATTTCTGGTAAACTAATAAAGCTTTCCAGCTCATTTAGGGAAAAAAAAAAATCTCCTAACATTACACAGGAAGAAAAAATTATTACTCTTTGGGTCTGTGATAGCATATTAGCAGAAAGGCAAAATATTATCTATGCCAGATACACAAGCCAATATCGCAGAAAAACTCATAAAGTATATCAAATCCAGGCAAAAACGTAACAAGCAAAAAGCAGAAATTCACTTGAACTGTAGCAAACTGGTGGTAGACCCATAAATATAACTACTGTGCTCCCAGCCAAAGCAAAAACCTCAGAAACACATTTTCAGAGATATACAATTAAGACTTGAGAATAAAAAAAAAAAAAGGGAGAGAGAAAAGAGAGATAAAATTAACAATAAGCACAAAAGCTTTCTACAAAACTGTAATGAAGAAGAAAAAGAACACAAGGTACAATAATAAGCCAGATGAAGTAATAATATACCCAGAAGGCATTGAGAAGTGGACAAAAGTAATTCCTAGTTCGACTCAGTAGCAATTTAGAGAAGCAACAAATACATATATGTGTATTTATGTTTTATAAACCTCCAAAAGCACTGCCAAGATTCCTTGCGATGCTATTTCTGTGCATGCAAATATGCCTGTACAAATGCATGCAAGTGGCCACATGATGCAGGACAGCGAGTACAGCAAACAAGTCTTGTTTCCATTCACGGCCTTTGAGTTTCTTTAATAATGGGTTTCAGAATGTGGTGGGCTAAGCAAGAATTTGCTCACTCCCGACAATTTTCTGTACCATCTTTATGTGTATTAACAATACCAGTCATACTGCATGAGCATTGCATGGATGTTTCCATTGTAAGTAATGTATATGCAGGTTTTGTGCATTGGCAGCCCAGTGCATAAGTTAATGTTTTATACATTTCTTGAGGTCTTAAAAATCTCAACACAGCACTGAGCCTTTCAGCGCCTTTATATATAACCCCCAGCATGTAGTTTGTGAGAGTCCAGTGTGCTGAACTGAAATACATGTCTGGTAGGTGGTTTTGAAATCAAATTTTAAATTTCATGTAGATCTAATTTCCACCACCCCCACCCCCAGTGGTGCTCGTGCCACAGATCTGTCCTGAAGGAACATCTTCTAATTGTGCTTTGAAAAAAAAAAAATCAAAAGGTGGAACTGTAGCGTGTGAAGGGAAGCAAGTTGTTCCCACACATTTTTTGCTAAACAGGAGAAACATAAAGGGCTCTCTGGAGAGTTGTAGCTACAGTTGCAGCTATGTCTTGACCTGCTGTATTGATTTCTGGTTTATAGTCCTCAGAGGCAAATTACATGGGGTTCACTCGCATAAAACACATAATTATCCAGCTGCAGATTCATCCCACCTTGCTCCAGGTCTTTAAACAAAAGCCTGTGTTAGGAGAAGACCTATCTTACCCTCTCTGTACAGCAAATGGAGAGGAAGGAATTTCCAGAAGATGACTCAAACTGAGGTCTGAATCTTGTTGAGCAGGAGCATGTGTCTCTCACCTAAAATGTCCCTAAAATAGCTTCTAACACACTGAGGATAAGTTAGTTTCTCTCTACTGCCAATTTGCTTGACTTAAAAGGTTTTTGAAAGGCACTCTGCTAGATGTTCTAAATTCACTGTGGGAAAATTCCTTATTTTTAAGCTTCCTTTTGTATTATTTTCCTCACTCCCCTCCTTTGGGATCTATTGATTCCCGTAGCAAGTGGGGCATAAAGAAAATAGCGCCAGTTAGCGAGACAGTGAATAATAAAATGTTAAGCAGTACACTTGTTTTGTGGGGGAGCTACTGAGCATAGGGCACTTAGTCGTACAAATATTGAAAGGCCCAACCTTTTAAAAAGGGAGTTTGTAATACTCAGTCACCATGTTTTCAGTGCTCTGAAGTTTCCTGCTGTCCTGCTCTATTTTTCCTGCTCTATTTTTCCTGAGTAGAAAGTCAGTACCTTCTGGTGGGTTCTGCTGCTACTACGACTAATGCTTGTGTTGCTTTAAAATCCCACTTAATCCACTGCTTCCATTTGAATCACAGCATATTTCATGCTGTTCCCTCAAGTGCCTCCTTCCCACTTCAGAGCACGTGCTAAAGCAAAGCTCATTCGCAGTGTTACACAACTCCAAATTACTCTAGGAATTAGGGCATTTCTGATCCTGCTGCTAATACTGGTGTTACACAACTGAGGCTCCCTTCAGATTTGCTTTATCCTAAGCATGCGTAACAGAAGTTGCTCACAAGTATCTGCATTTGGTAGAGTTTGGGCTTTTGCCCACCACCTCCAGCTGCTGGCACCAGATCCTGAAGTTCACATCTTCTGCTATATGGGAACTAGGAAGGCAGACTGGGCTACCAGAGATGCTCTGTGGGCATTGCAGCATCACTAAAGATCAGAGGATGAAAAAATGTTCTGTGGCCAATGCAGCATCACTAAGGATTAGAGGATGAACTACGGGTTCATATGCCCTGGTGGAAAGCAAAACTAGGTGCCCAGTTTGCCTCTAGCTGAGTTTACTCCTGAAGGGAGAGGTTTTTATGGAATCTCAAGGGACTCTAGGTTGACCAAGTAGGAAACACAGGTCAGAAAAAAGTCACTCATGGCACAGAAAGGATTTACCAAAAGCTGCAAGGGCCATCAGAAACCCTCCGAGTTCAAGGCCTCTGTTAGTGCAACAATGCTGCTAAGTGTTGATTTTCTAACATCCAGCATAGAGAGGCGAAAGTTCAGAGCAATGCTGATTAACTTGAGGCTTGAGAGCCTAGTAGTTTTTCTGTTTGTGAATAAAGAATGAAGATGCTGGCAGCACAGTATTCACAGGCACCCATACATGTCCCTGTGAAACAGAAAACAGAGAGAACAGAATAGAACAGAAACAGAGAAAAGCAGACTATCACTGTCTCTCAGCCATATCTTATGTATTGAAAAGCAAAACACACTTTAGCATTTAAACTGGTTTCAGTATTCTGTCTTAATTTACTCTTACCTCAGGAGTTAAAAAACAAACACTTCTTGAAACACAGATTATAAAACACATACTTATGGTCATCTGGAAAAAACATATTGATTGATTAAAGTTCAATCTATCTGCTTTAAGACCAGTTCACAGTAACTGCAATGACTGCAATTCCAGCTATGAGCTTTTTCTTAAAACATTCCTTGCTGTTATCAGACCAATCACTCAACAAAACTTTCACTTATTTCACATATATTCCATACCGGGGATGTTTGGAGCACAGTTCTGTGGAGAGAAGAAGAGGTTTTGTGCCTAGTGACTCAGAACTGCTGAGGAATACAAAGGACCCAGGCTCAGTGATGTAAACAGAGATACACTTGGATATCCTACATGCCTTGCAGCAGCTGAGAACGTGGTCCAAGTTATAGCCCACAGTTCAGTTACACACTGATATGTTCTGTCTAACTTTACATGTTGTTTGTTTAATAATTTAATTATTAGGCAATTAGCCCTGAGGATATTTTGCAAAAATAGCCTACTGGCATGCAAAACAAAGTGTGAATTCTGTAAGTGTTCCATTTGCCCATGACAAAACAGCAGTAAATAATTTCAGTGCAAGAAGGTCACCAAAAGTATATTTTTAGGAAGATAGTAAAAACTGTGTTTCAAAGTCCAAAATTAATTGTGGAAATCAAAGAGACAGAAATTTATTCTACCTGTGTCACTAAGGGAAACTGGGCAATGTTTTTTCACACATACACTATGTGATGAGGTACATATTCCTTGTCCAGAAAACTTTCAGAGACCTTCTCCACTTTGCCTGGAGATAGCTTGGAACAGTGTTTCCTTGCACCTCCTCATTATCTTCTCCACTATGTGTGAAATACTTTTGGTTAAATTGTGTATCTTTGTATTTTCTAATAGTTATGAGGTGGTTTGAAAAACACATCATGAGCCAAAAGCTCATTGAATATTACTCAATGAACATTCCTCAATTATTCTACCAACATATTTGACTCCAAACCACTAGCAAATTTGCCATAATAAAATTTTATATCAACTTTCCTTTATATATTGACCGTACCTCTACTGTACCACTCTGAGCTTCTCCTGGTTGGATTTTTTTCGCTGCAGAAGGCAAATACCTCTCTGCTACCTCCTCTGTTTTTTGACTCATGTAGTACTTACCCTGCTAACTACCACTATACCAAGTCAGTGTTAACTGCAGGGCCGTATTCATATAATATAGACATTGACTAAGAAGCACCTCACTTACCACATGGACCAGGTGTGCATAAGGAAACATGATAACAGATGGTAACTACAACAACCGCTCATTAAAATTCCGATATTTAAATTGAATTGTGTCGTGTCCAAAAGGAAATCCAGAGCGAAGGCAGATGAGTCAGTCTGAATATTTCTCACCTTTTAATTTTAAATGAGATTAACCATTTCTTTCAATCCTCTTTCTTGCTATGGTTGTAAGAGGGCATCTCTCAAAAATCGTGAGGTGGAGGAACTAAAGCTATGACAGTCTAAGGCATAAGAAGAGAGAATTTATTTTGAATTGCTGGATTACAGAAATGGCTTATCGATATCTGGGTTTAATAAATGATTGGGGAAATTGCTTTTTAAATATAAATCAGCACATAGGAAATGAGTAGTGAAAACTAAAATCAAAACAGGTAGAAGAAGAGTTTGGCCTATAGTTACCTTGTCTGCTTAACTTGTTTGGATTCTTTCTTCTCCTGTGATTTGCTTCTACGTTCTCCTTTAGCATACATAAGGATCGTTTGGTATAAAACTGTTCATAAGAGTTTGTAACTGGGACAGGAATCTGCCCATGGAAATTTTTCAGTCACTGATGAGTCTCACTGATTTCACTGAGATTTAATGACCACTGGCAGCCTCTCTTAGGAGATATTAATAAAAAACATGGTTGGAGAGGAGAGGTAGCCCAGTTTCCCAAGTGTTTCCATGTGTTGGTTCAGTTGTAATGGAGGTTTGGGGGAAGATAATTGAGATTCTTTCCAAAGCCAACTAAACCAGCTGCAAACCAATGCTTTCTAACACCGAGGTTGACACAAAGGTTAAAACCGATGCCTGGCCCTTCACACAGCTTTCATCCACAGGATTTGTGGGGATGTTTGGTCCAGAGCACCAGGCTTATCCTAGTCTGAAGCTTGCAAGCGTGGTTGTAGGGCCTTTACTGTGACACACCAATCTGCTCCTGTTGCAGTGAATCACTTGGTAGTGTAAATCTAGCCTCAGACAACTTCCATGCTTTTTGGTCAGAATTTAGTTTAATTAATTTTAGCCATCTAAAAGTCATACACTTTATCCAAGCTAGGTGGTCTCTACCCTCACTGTAATAACCAGATCAGGGCTTTCCATCCTTTCCATTTGAAGACTGATATGGCATATAGGATATCACATATTTAAAATATGGGATGATAGCCTTTGGGAGTTGCTTCTTTTTCTCCATAGTTTGTCAAGACAGGTAAATTATGTAATTTATTCTACCTGTCTAACTTTTAAGCAGTTAAAATGAATGATCTATCACAGTGTGACACATGAGATGGAGAGAACTGTACTTAAAAAAAATATGAGAACAGCAACAGTCAGATATAAATTCATATTGAGGATATTTAAACCCAAGCTCATACTCAAGAAAATATGCTTTAAAGAGCAAAAACATCTATCCTGCCACCCATATAGCTGCCTGTGTTTAAAACTCTAGGAATGTTGTTAATTTGTTTTGTGCCTTTGATTTCTCTGTGGAAATAACCACCTTTATGTATGCTTATCTACTAGTTGATTTCATGTTCTGACAGTAAACAGCTTCTGAACGTATTTGGGTAGAATTTTGTAGTTACATTGGAAGAAAACACACAGGGACAATAACACTTCCCAAAATACGCAATAAAACTTTCATGCAAAACACTTCAAAGAAATGTACATGAAAAAAAAAAAATTACCCTGAAGAAGTCAGCTGAGGGCTTTCCAACTGTGAGACTGTCCAAATTAAGATTCTTCCCCCCACCTCAAGTCTGCTTTTAAAAGGCAATCTTTTTTACTGTCAGAAATCCAGAGTTGGGGCACGCTCCCAACAGAGACCCTCCACAAATGGCTCCTCTGGTGTGAAGCCACAAGTCTCAGCCCGTCCTGAGAACAGTTGCTCTTTAAGTTACTGGTTTTATTTTTAACATGATATGTAACAGCCCTAGGAATATCACAATCTGAAGATTATCTCAAACGTGATTTTGTGAGAATTGAACCAGCAGCTCTTCATTATCTGTGCTACTGAGGATGAAAGAAGAATGTGAATGTGGATAACTCATTGCCTAAGTTATTGAAAACATGATACTAATGTCCAGCCAAACTCAGCTGGCTTGGGTTCATCAGGATATATGAACATTAGCTGAAGTACTTGCACAACCCAAAGGAACTACTGGAGCCTCTGTATCTCTGTATTCCTGCACCTTCAGGACAAAGAGACGTTCTTAAACTGGTTACAGGATAGCATGAGCATACAAAGGTAACTTGGGTCAGGCAAGGCTAATGAACCCTGCTGTGTCTGAATTGGTTGTATAGCATGTGTCACATTCTGTACTTGTTTGAAGCCCAAGGATACAAATCAGCGGCATCTGAGCTAGTTCTACCCCAAATTAGTACACGTTAAGCAGTTTCTCTTAATATGGACTGCAGGGCACATTGAAGTAGCTACAATGCTTCTGAATATGAGCTGTCCCTAAGAACATATTCTTATTCAGACATTGCCAATACTAAACTACTAAAGCAGACTCAACCTTGAATCAGCTTATATGACCCTGTAGTCCTGACCTACATAATCCTCAATCTGGATACAACATGTGCGGGTGAAAGTTGCCTGAAAGTTTTGTATCCTTCAGACCTTCTCTGTCGTCTTGATTGATTATGTCAGTTTCTTGACGCTCTGATATTTTCCTAAAATCCAGAAGGAAAGATTAGCAGCAGCAGCACAGTGATGGCAACACCCGTGGAGGACCCTGGTACCCCTGCTCAGAGTGTTTGTGCAGACACGTTTGGCTCTCTGAATATCTACAAGCAACATATGCTCCGCAGAGACACAGCTCCACTCCAAGTCCCTTGGATGTGTGTGCATGTCACAAAAGATACTGGATAAAGAACAAAGTCTTGCTTGGAAAGGAATAATAACTCCTAAAACTTCAGGAACACATTTGTATCAGCTTCAGCTGAGCAACTGAGCCTCTAGACCAAAAGTAAGCTCTATCATAGCTGCTTTCACAGCTCCAAGGCTCTTGGATGCCTCATTTTGCAATGACTTGGCTTCAGTGCAGAAGTGGAAAACCAGATATTGGTCTCAGCAAGAATATCGCATTGTCTGCAAGACTCCAGGACTTACTCAATAAGTCTAAATACTCTTTTATGCTTAAAACTAAAGTCTGTACATCCTTGTAAAGAAGAGAAAGAATTCTTGTGATGAGGTGAAACTACCTGATGTGTGTACAGAACTGCAAGAACGACCCTTACTAATGACACTGAAGGTTTTACCATAAATAAGCCTGGAGATCTTTCGTGGGAACAGCAACACCATCCAGGTGTCTGTTTACCTACAGTTAGAAGTAATTCACCAGGAACAGATGCTTCTGACCACATGTGGGTGGCTAAACCCAAATGCCTGGGGACCTTTCAGGTTAATTATGGAGGAATCTAGCAAACTTAAGCACATACAGTATTAGGCAGTTGTGGAAACCAGACAAGATGAACTTTCATGTTGCATCAAACCAAGGTTTGGGCAATAATCACCTAGGCTAAACAGAGTTGTGGATGCCTTTATCCTATTCCTAACTGTAACTAGATTCTGACTATTGGGCTGAAGATTATGGAAAACAGCCAGTCCTCAGCAGGCAGTTTGGATTTGTTACAGACAATAGTCAATCACACACAGAGCACTGGAAAGGGTGAAAATATGGACACAACATAAAAAGGAGTTCCTTCATAGCCACAAGGGCAGGGAAAGGAAAGTCTTCCATAGTTGGTTGCCTGAGAGCTTCCTCACACTCACCACCGCGTCATATGACTTGCTGGCAGAAGGTTGTAGAGCTCACAAATGAGAACAAACATGAAATGTAATTAGCCTTAATGCAGTCAAAGAAACCAAGGCATAGCTCTCCTGGGACCATTAGGAAAGTAGTGGCAAAACCCACATGTTTTGACACCTAGTCCATGTGCCAAGCTCTGGTTTATGACCGCTTTGGTGCAGGTATTCACATAGTGTCATTGCATTTGAAAGTTATGGCAATAGAGACATTTTGGGAGAATTGAGTACATGTTTCATTTTGGCAGCAGGATGTCTGGCATGCTTGCTTGCTATGTGTGTGCAGAAAGAATGGATGTACTCTGATCTACACCGGTGAGAAATAGCCTCTGAGTTAACACATTATAGGACCTGGGTTATGATTAGCATAGGCTGCTTTAGGTAATGCCCAAAGCTATGCTGAGAGGCCTGCAGAGCTTCTGGACTGGTTTGCAATCATCTCTGGGCATAAGCTGAATGATGGTGTTTAATAACTTCTCCTACTCCAAGATGCCAGTTTTCTCCTGTCCTCTTCACTGATCTCTCCTCAGGCTACTGAGTGGTTCTGGAGAACAGCAAAACATTTGATTACCAGTATAAGCAAGAGAGAATAAATATCATGGTTTTGGCTAACACTAAAGGCAGAGAAATTCTGTGATTCATGCTAATAATTATAATGTCTTTGAAAATATTTTGACAAGGAATATATTCAACACATTGGGAATAAATATATTGTATGCATTTTCTTTTTTTAGCTGCCATGGAATATTAATGGTGACAAAATATTTGTTATACAACCAATATACAAATATAAATATTTTCTTAGTGAATGTCCTACAGTTTTACAGAGTTTGGGAAGTCGAAAGTGAAATGAAATATATCTTTAGGTCTGGTCTTCAGAAATCATAATAAAAACTGTATTCTGCAGTGGAAAAAGTCAGAACAGACTACTTCTAAGATGTTATTGCAGTGGAAACTTGATTTTTAAACCACCTATGTTAAAAAACCTAAGTACAAAAAGTACATCCCAAGTCACCTTAGAAACATAGAAGCTGCAACTTCAAACACTTAGCTTCATTCATATGATTAATTCCATTTAGTTAATAGGAGAAAGCACCTAGAGAATGCTGATTCCACACAACTAGCATCAGGACCAGGTCCTAAACAGAAGTTATATATGTTTGAGAAATTGCAGAGAACACCTTGATTTGAGACTGAGGCCTTAACCTGATGTATGCACTGATCACTATGGCAGCAGTCAGCCCCCTGGGGATCTGTTCTATTTGCTTACCAATAAACCAGCCTGAATATCCCATCCAGATGTGACTAGGAGTCTGAAGCATCCTGGTCTGTATTTATACCTATCAGCAAAATACAGCAAGAGCTAATACCTCAAAGCAACACCACTCACCCAAATGAAGCAAGAACCTAAAAACCTGTACTCTCCACGTAAAACTGCAGGTGATAATTTATTTCAGTAAAGCATAATTAGTGGAATTGGAATGCAACCAGGAGCCTCAGGTAAACATTCCTTTTAAAAACAGGAATTGTACATTATTCTAATGGAGTTTTTAAAAAAAGTCAGTCTTGAATGTATGTACTCTCCCTAGATGTCTGGAATATTTCACGTACAATTAAGTGCAGGATAGGTGCTGTGAACACCAATAACATCTGTTGCAAACCAGGGCTTGGACTGAGCTCAAGGCTTTTCAAAAAGGTGACATTTCTGTGCCATTAACCACACTCATCATTACTGGAAGATGACCAAAAGAAAGACACAAAACTGGCACTTTTGCAAGCACAAGCATAATAATCATGAGTGGTAGGGCTCAACTGTTTCCTCTCAGTGGGTGTGAAAACCAGTGTAGAATCATCAGTGACTCTTATTCTAGATTTTTTTTTTTCTCTTTAAGTTTGTGCTTCACATGGTTCAGAGACTTTCTGATGGTCATTTCTCCCTCAAAGGGTCAAATTTACAGCCTGCTATGGGTAACAGTTGTAGAGGTTTATATCCCTTTTCAAACAAAATGGCAGCACCCCTTTTGCAGGTGTTCTTGAAAGATTTGCAAATCTCAAGCAGTTTCACATGTCACTAACATCCCTGCATGATTATATAGCAACCATGGAAAACGTCTGCTTCCTGGTATTTTGGGGGTTTGCAGTCCCATCTGTTACATTTCACAGTTCATCACTAAGAATATGAGTTATATGATAAGTTGTAGAAAGTAATTATGAAAACACATAGCAAAGTCCTCTGACAGAAGCAAATGTATTAAGGATGAGGGTCAGGTGGAGAATATGACAGCTTCAGTAAGAGTCTGTCAGAAAGGTCTTCTGGAAAAAGTCTTGTCCATCTGCCAAACGTACGAGATAATTGACAACTTGGATGTTCCCGCCAGCTGTCTCAACAGTTCAGGATGGAACAGGGGCAATTTACAGTCATCAAGAAGAAGAAATGTGTGTTGTAATGCAGGAACTGGAAAACATGACAGGTGACATTTGCTAATGACTGGTAATGATACATAAGCGATGTTAAGTATTGTAGCTATAACCCAGACATTTTTGAACACTGAAGCTGAAATATAAATTGATTTTCACACTTTCTAAAAATGCCCTGAGACTATCTACCATCATTTGAGAGTATTCCTTGCACATCCTCACTCAACATCTAATGCTGACATTATTTTTTGAATTGCTAATATCCTCACATCTTGAATAACCACTGACAAGATAGAATAAACATAGAGGGGAAGTTAATTTTTAATATCTCTAGCTTTTCAGCAGATCTGGGACAACTATACCTTATAGAAGTGTGTGAAGATCTTATTTTAACTTATTCATAAAGTATGAAAAAACGAGTAAGTCATTAAATACTCTTTTTTGCTTATATTATCACACCACCCTCTGAGGACAAAAGGCTTTCTACTACATCAATAATCAAGAAATCTACCAAAAGGCATTTCTTAGTTTACAGATGTAGAGCTCTTGAACAGTAGTACTTTACTACAGTAAAGTAGTAGAATAAAAATCTGAGGGGTAATCTGAAACATCTGCTACATTTTAACAGTAACAGAATTAATAACACTCCCCTACCCACTCAAGTGTGATGACAACACTGCAGAAGGGTAATTGAAATGACTTGGATAATTATAGACATGTCATACTGATGTCAATATCAGGAAAAGTAGTGCAGCAGGTGGACATGAGTCAATTAATAAATAATTAAAGAAAAATTAGGCAATTGGAGTGAGTTTATGTAGTTTATGAAAAATAAAACTTAACAAGCCACCATTAGAGTTGTACGGAACACACCAGCTTTAACACAGGGCCTGTCCCTACTTTACTGTCACACTCAAAGCATCTCACAGAAGAGAGGCTTGTTACCTGAGCAGCAGCTGGTGGCTCTCAGAAGGGTTATCTGCATTGTTCTTTAACCAGATCCTCTGCTGATGCAGTCTGCAGAAGCTCAGGTGGCTTCAGTGGAGCTGTGCTCTTTCACATCCCAAGCCCGAGGCATAAATAAGTGAACAAACAAACAAATTCAGAAACTTCGGAAACTCAGCCCTATAGATCTAGTCTTGGCCTTTTCATTGCTGCCAACTTCTTGACCAGTATTACCTAAACTGCACTAAACATTTTGTGATAGCCAGGACAGACCTGCATTAAACTTGTTACTCTTCACTTTGCACAAATGCTCTGCTCAGTTTAAGATCTATTGCACTTGATAATAACAGCTAAAGTGTATCAGGTTTGGACAATGGAATGGATGCCCAGGAGGAGAGGATTCGGAGTACAGTGAGTTCAGAGAGCAGATCTTTTGAGGTTTCCATAATACTGACTCAATCTTATTTCAGTAGTAATTCAGAGTCCCAGGTGCATCAGATGGTTAAGATGAACTAATGCTCAGCTATAGATTGTGGGCAATGTAAAATGATGTATCAAGTGTTTTCTTTTATCATGACTGCTCATGTGTAACAGTTAAACAGACCATTACCTCACAAAACACTAGTGAGCCAAAAATCACTCATAATGACAGTATATGTTTACTGAAGGGCCAGAGTGACTTTCAGAGGACTCCAGTGCTAGCTAGTACATTGCAGATTTGTCCCTCTAGATTGCAACATGAGTTAAATAATTTATTTTCACCACCACCTGTGAGTGTTTCTATTTGTTATTCAGTTTTCCATGGCTAAAGAGGAACAGCAGAGGAGGCCTCTATTAAAGCCAGAGTGCAGCTGTGCACTGTAGTTCGTGGCAATTTTTTGACTATGAAAGGTTTTTAATTGGAAGAGGCTGGCAGACGATGTGGCAGATGATTACAGAATGACAGTAATAATTTGTTGATGACTTTGTTCAAGTTGTTTCTATCAGAGACCCTAGTCCTCACATCCTGTCCCAAATGAGGGACAAAAATAACTTAAAAAAATTAGTTTAAATGTGCTGTGGTTGAAAGAAGCAGCATTATAAGTGCTACAGCTACAGAACAGGAAAGCCCTACTGATACCTGCACTGACTCAAATCAGGTGATCTAATCAGGAGTCACAGGCTGACTCCTGAGTATGCAAGCAGGAGAGCCCAAGCTTGCCTTTGCTTCCCCTGAAAACATTGATGAGCTGCCTGTTCTCCGGCTGGGATGAACCCACAATGATTCTGAAGGAGCAAAACATACATGAGCATGTAAATGTATCTGGACATTGATCAGAAAGAAAAACTGGGAAAACCTCCACAGCAGCTTACTGAAGATGTGACATATGAGATACACTCCAAATCTCTGTCAAAATATGAAGGTTAAGCATGTAACTTCCCATTGCATGGGAGGTTTTGTTGACTCTACTGAGGAACTAGAGGCCTTGCAGATGGATCTGGATAGATTGGAACACAGGGTTATGATTAATGAGATGAAATTTAACAAGTCCAACTTCTGGACTCTACGCCTATGGCAGGCACAAATATAAATTGGGAGAGGAGTGGCTGGAGAGCAGATAGGCAGAAAGGGATCTGGAAATGCTGGTTGAAAGCAGGTTCATTTAGAGTCATCAGTGTGCTCTGGAAGCCAAGAGGGTCCTGATGTACATCAAACACAATATAACCAGCTGGTGAAAAGAGGTGATTATCCCGCTGCATTTAGTGTTGTTGTAGCATTACCTTGAATACTGTGGAAAGGGAGATACTCAGCTCTTTTTCCTGGTATCCACTGATAGGATGTGTGGAAATGGTTCAAAACAGAGTCAGAGAAGTTTCAGGATGGACATTATGAAGCATTTTTCTGCTTTCATGAGACCCTACTTGGAGTACTGTGCCCAGTTCTGGTGCCTCCAACACAAAAAGAACATTGAACTGCTGAAGCTGGTCCAGAAAAGAGCCATGAAGATAATCAGAGGGCTGGAGCCCTAGAGGGCTCCACTATGGGAACCGGTTGTGAGAGTTCTGGCTGTTCAGCCTGGAAAATAGAATGCTCCAGGTAGACCTTACAGTGGTCTTCCAGTACCTGAAAGAGGCCTGTAAAAAAGCTGGAAAGGGACTTTTTGGAAGGACTTGTAGTGATAGTATGAGAGGGAATGGATTGAAGCTTGAGGAGGGTAGATTTAGACTACACAGTAGGAAGAAATTCATTACAGTGTGGGTAGTGAGACACTGGAACAGGTTGTCCAGAGAGGTCATGGATGCTCCCTCCCTGGAGGTGTTCACGGCCAGGTTTAATGAGGCCTTGAGCAACTTGGTCTAGCAGAAGGCACATGGCAGGGTGGTTGGGTTCCAACCCAACCCATTTTACGAATCTATCAATCAAGTACTGGCTTCCTACAAGGGTGATTGATGCCTCAGTGTTTCAGAGGCATTTGGACAATGCCCTTAGTAACACAATTCTGGTCAATTCTGAAGTGGTCCAGCGNCAACAGACACACACTTAGGAAGCTGTAGAGATCAATGAAGTCACCTCTCAGCCTTCTTTTCTCCAACCTAGACAAACTCTAAGTCCTTAGCCACTCCTCTAGCCCTTTCACCAGCCTTGCTGCCCTTCTCTTGGCATGTTTGAGTACCTTAACATCCTTCTTAAAATATGGGCCCCAGAACTGAACACATCTCATCTAATGGTACACCCCCAAATACAGCTCCTGGTTGTATCTAAGTCAGACTAAAAATCTAAATAACTAGCTTTATAGAGGGCTTGTAATCAGTGAGTCAATGAATACTGGTCAGAATTTGACTATATTTGGAAAGAGCTTCAGAAGATGCCTGTGTCTCCCCACTGACAATGAAAGGGTCTAACACAAGGCAGAGTGTACTCAGAGTGAAGCCTACCATCCTGTGGAAGGAATTGTTTCTTTTCATCTTTGTTTCTAGAGGTCTCATGCATGTCTGTACTGAAACACATTTTATGGGTTTGTGACTGTTTAAGCAGCAATTATGTTGATGCTGTCTGTGTTATGTTCCCTTCTATATTTTTTAACCCAACAAACTTTGTGTTGCCTAAGAACTCTGCCTGAAAACACTCTGTATGGTCATCAGTGTTGTTAATGAAAATACTGAAGAGTGCCAGCTTAGTCAGTGTTGGAAACAGATCTGCACTTCCTTTGTAGTAACTGCTTGAGATCTCTCCAGGAGCCACTTTATGACACACTTGTTATGTGTTATGCTGCATTAATTTTATATAATTCATGTTTCTTACTCAAAATGTAATTGATAGAAAGTCAAATGCCTTGGAGAAATCCAAGTATGTGACATCAGTACAGCTACCATTGTCTGCCAGATTCAGAGCAAAAGACAACAAACAAAACCTACCTTCCAACCAAAATACTTAGAGCTTCTAGCTCTTTGTTCTGCAATCCAAAACCCATGGCCCTCTATTTTTCAACCAGCGCTGTCAGGATAATTATCTGATAGCTACCTATGTCATTCCTTTCATCGTTTTCAAACTTAAGACCGGTATCAAGAGTTTTTAAATCCTCAGAAACTCCTTCAGTTTTCCAAACTTTGCTAAAAATTTACCATAGGCCTTCAAAGGTCTTGGTTAATTTGCTTATGAATTTTAGATGCACATTTATCAGCAAAGAACTTCCTCTCCTCTGCAATTACAAATAGAAATTTGTACTACAAGTAGAAATTTCTATATTCCAACCATGACATGGTACATAGTGGAAACAACCTCCAGTCATTTCTCAAATATAGGAAAAAGACCCTGCTGTTGAGCATATGCACCCTCTTTCACCCATGAGCTGCTGAACTGGGAAACCCAGAACTGGACACAACACTCCAGGCCTACTGGCCTCACTAGGACAGAGTAGAGGGGAGTAGAATCTCTCTCAGCTAAGTGGTCACATTCAATACACCCCAGGATACCATTGGCCTTCTTGATCACAAGTGCATGCAGCTGGCTCATGGTGTACCTTTAGTCCACTAGTCTCCCAGGTCCTTCTCCACAGAAATACTTTCCAGGTCAAGTCCTACCCTGTACTGATGCATGGGGTTATTCCACCTCAAGGTGCAGGACTTCACACTTGCATTCATTGATTTTCATTAGGTTTCCCTCTATCCAGCTCTCTAGCCTGTCCAGGTCTCATTGAATGGCAACATAGCCTTGCTGAAGCTGTGGTGGACAAGAGGCATATTCTCCCTTCACCTACCCAGCCACCAGGTAGATGAGATAGAAGGCTATCAGATTGGTCAAGCATGATTTCTGCTTGGTAAATCCATGCTAACCACACCTGATAACCTCTTCCTTTGCATGCTTAGAGATAACATCCAGAACTAGCTGCTCCATCACCTTTCCAAGGACAGAGGTGAAGCTGACTGGTCTGTAAATTCTTGGCTCCTCCTTCTTGCCCTTTTTCGAAGACTGTAGTGACAGTGGCTTTCCTCCAGGTCTCAAGCACCTCTCCTGTTGTTCTCCATGAGCTTTCAAAGCTGATGGAAAGTGGCTTAGCAATAAAATATAATACCATAAAGAGAATGCAGAATCATGACAAAGTTTCTGCTTCCTTCTGTTTCACATGATAAAACAGAAGAAAGAAGTTATTTGGTTTGCACTCAGTGCTTAATAGTATGGTATATCCATAATCAATAACCCTAAATGATACTACTTGAGTCGAACAAAGGAAGTTGCACTGCCACTAGAGTTCAGATGCTTGAGTGGGACATCTTCTATCTGCTACAGTATTTATGACAGTCTTTCCTGCTCTCTCACCTTATTGTCATTGCAGATACTTAAGATCATTTGGCTGTTTTCAAATTCGTGTTTTTTCATCCTTTGACTGAGTAGAGCAAGACTCAGTCACTAAAGGGGTACACAACATAATTGAGGAGGCTATAGCAACACTTCTCCATTTGTCCATACTTGTTCCCATGAGGAAGAAAAAGTGCAGTAAGCAAAGCCCTAAACTTCTTGTCAGTTTTTTTACTTAATTACCTATTATGTATTTTTAAAATTATTCTCCTGGAATTTCCACTTTGCCAGATTTTTTTTTTTAAATCTGGAATTATTTAGATCTGATTCACAACTCTGTTTTGAAAGTACACCAAAAAACAAACTTCAAACACACCAAAACACACCAAAAAATAAGCAGACAGCCTTAATTTTGAGAAAACATCAAGTTTTAAAACAAAATTTTGCTTCCATTTTCTGTGCCACTGCCAATTCAGGTCTTCACAGAATACTGGGAAAAATACAATGTCTTGAGTAATTTCTCACCAAGTTTAAAGTAGGAATTGCTGTAAATTTCATGGAAGAATAGCAAAATACACCACAGCAAAAAAAAATGTAAAAAAATTTGCAATTCTTGTAATTAATAATACTGCTATTAACAAAAGGCACTTCTTTGCCAAAGCTTGAGGCAATCTTCTTAAAAGAAATCACAATAATTATCAAGGAAAATATGCAGTCTAGTAGAACTTTGAGATGGAAAAATATTTATTACATCACCTAGGTCATCCTGTTTTTGCCAGTGGAAGACTAGTATTAAGTTCAAATTCATCTTCAATATTTGGATGTAGGTTTTCAATTTTTTTTTCAGAGCAGCTAAAAGTCTTTCAGCGTAAGAGTAATGAAATGTTGGCCCTTGCTTGCTTCAAGAGCAAAAGCTTGCCCAGACTTTTCTGTCTGTTTGCCCAGATAAAACCAGTTAAATAGAGTTGTTTACATTGCTGTTTTTCCTGTTGCACTTGTTCTCCACCCAGAAGTCCTATGTAAGAAAGGGCATTTTGCATACAGTGTTGCAAAATGGGACATCTCCATACAGTACGGCTAACTTATTTTAAAACAGAAGAAAATAAACCTTGACCTTTTTTTTTTTTCTTTCATTTGCCTGCAGCTATCTGAATAAATCCTCAGTATGTTCCAGTTGCTTCAAATTTAGATTTTCTAAGTGTGTATTCCTATTGTAAATAAAATAATTAACTTACAGTGGAACAATGAAACAGATCCATCTGATATCTTAAATGACACTTGTAAGCGCAGCTCTAGACTGTTTCAGTTGTAGGCACAAGGGTCTGGGATTCATTTCGCAGGATTTTTAAACGCTCATGTAGTGGACATGAAATGGGTGCTGCCTGTCTGCAACACATGTCTTAGATTTGTACATGGCATTGCTCTTTGAACCTGTGAATCAGGCCATTCTGCTCTGTCAAACTCTGAAACTCGGAATATTGTAGACTGGAGCTAAGCCCCGAAACTACTTAGACCAGTGTTTTGGGGCATGCTTGTACATGCAGGCATCACAGCCACTCTCAGGTCAAACAGCAAGTCAGTTCAGCCAGTCTAATGAGCTCAGTAAGGCTGAGCAAGCGTGAGGATTTGGTTTGTTTGGCTTTTGAAACAGATGCATTTAAAGTTCATTCCTTTCCTGTCTTAGACTTCTCTGTCCTTTTGTTTTTAATTTGTGGAGCTTAATCAAAACCACGTACATAAATGGGATGCTAAATACATTCCTGGGAGGACAACCTGGTCTTCCAGTTAAACACTCTCAGTATTCAGGAAAATAAGGCACATAGCAGAAATTTCTGGTCCATTGCATGCTGCCACCAGATTAGAAGGTGGAATTAGCTAATGCAAAGAGGAGGCTTAAGCAAAAATATCTTTTAGGTGGTTGCCTTTTTCCTGTTTTCACACTTTTGACATTGCCATATAAAACCTATTCCAGGAATGCAGGTCTGGACTGTCAAGTCCATATCCCTGGTGATTTGATAGGCAATTCTTATAAGAGCCTTATTATTCCTCGATTGTGATTGTGAGTCACTTCCAGTTTGCTCACTCTGGGGAGGCCCCTTTTGCAGGTGGAAACAAGCCACAGATTCATTTATTCAGGTCTTATTTTTTGTTGTCCTGTCAAAAATATATACACTGCAAATCTTTTCTTTATTTCAGAAATACTAAGGAGGCACATATGTGCCGCTTCCAACAGGCATTCAGCTTTCACCTGCCAAATGCTAAAGATCTTCTCTCTGTTCCAGTACCTGCACTGTCACGCAATGTCCTCTCTCAAAAAAATAAAAGATTCAAATAAAACAGAAGTTGATATTGATCTAAGCTGACTACAGAAGAAAGTAATTAAAAGGCTGATTACTACTCCTCTGATGCAATGTTGACAATCAGCACAATACATTCTCCTCATTGTTTATCCTGTTATGCCTGAATAAATAAACCCCAGCTTTTAAAATTGTTTAGCTCTCTGCTCATTTAGCAGTACCCTCTGTGATTGTCTTGTCTATGTGAACACAACCTACCTGGTTTTATAGCTTCTTCTCTTAGCTCTCTCAGGTAGTAGGGTGAATTCAAAGCCAGTAACACAGTGCATTATCAGTCATACCATTCTGGGTCTTAACAGTAAAAAAAAAAAATTACATATTTGAAGATCTTCTATGTTTGTTACATGATACCACACTGTTAACTTTAACTTGGCTTAGAGAGAACTAGAACTAGACTGGCATTGTCCGTGATGAAACTCCAGCTGGCTCTAATGAAAGCAGTTTTGAATTCTGGTGAGGACTTCTGGAAATGCCACCTTTAACTGTCAGAGTGGTAGTTCTTATTGTAAGGAATGTTTCTGCTCCTGAATCACTCACAGCCTCCACAGCAGCTAGTAGAAGTCTGTCACAGCAATTTCCCAATGACATTTCAGTTACTCTGGATGCTCAAGCACACTGCCCCAAGAAATCTTTGCCTCAAGCACCACTGTGCTTTCCTTGCCACCAACCTACCTAGTGTAGGGAAAACAGAAGCCTTAATTCAGACTTTTAAATTCTGGAGGAAGTATCGTTGTCAGCATGATCTACTCTCCTACACTTCCACTGGAAAGGAGAGCAGATGGCCACAAGGGCTGTTTAATCTGTCCATTTTCGGGTTCTTCACTGAGTCATTTATAAAAACTGTTTGTTTTTCAGTTTCTTTGCAAAACAGAGTGATTGCTCTTTCCTGTCAAGGTCTTCCAAAAGTAAAATTGCACCATTAGCAAATAACATTAAGGAACTTCAAAAGCCAGTGCTAAATCATACTGACTGGTTTCCATAGAACTTCACTGCCTCCACTGACTGAAAGCACATTACTGCTTTGCTTGTGCTTGTGACACTGCAATTTGTCTGCTCCAAGTTGTGCATCCAAAGTTCAAATAGACATCTCTTTTCAGTGGTTGGCAAGCACAAGGAGCAAGAGCTACAAACTGGAACAGAGAAGGTTTCACCTCAACATGTGGA
Source organism: Eubucco bourcierii (assembly GCA_013396675.1). NCBI lineage: Eukaryota > Metazoa > Chordata > Aves > Piciformes > Ramphastidae > Eubucco > Eubucco bourcierii. The sequence continues at coordinate 814,123 of VWZE01007525.1, read as the reverse complement.
GAAACTTCTTTACAGTGAGGGTGACAGAGCACTGAAGTAGGCTGCCCAGAGAGGTGGTGGAGTCCCCTAATCCGGAGACTTTCAAAACCTAGGTGATCCTGCCTTGGCAGGGAAGTGGGGCTCGATCTCTGAAGGTCCCTTACAGCTTCTAAAGTTCTGTGGTTCTGTACTTAAATCTCTCCCAGTAAGGCGTTTGCACTTAGCTGTGACACTGTTGCCGCCTTAACTCTTCCACACAGCCACTAACAGCCTCCTAAACATCACAGTCTTTGTCATCAGTGGCTTCCTCAGTTAGCACAGCAGACTTTCCATCTACTGCAGGTAAAGACTCCTGCGAGATTTGAGCCAGTACTTTCAATGTAGGCCAAGTAGATGGCTCATGTGGAATTGGCACCTGTAAAGGCTGGCCTCTCCTTTGCCCCTTATGGAGAGGCAGCTAAAGCCAGGTATGATACTGTAGGACATCTCTGATTACTCTAGATACATGAGTTTAGATAAAGTGAGACTTAAACATTTTACCACTTCTCCTGGCCACAACCACCTGCTGACAATTTGTGTCTCACCCAGACTATGGATGGTTGCAAACAGCTCTCTGTCCACCACAAGTAGGTAATGAGATTAACTTTGAATTGCACAGGAAAACAAAACCTCTGAGTTTTGTGGTTTCCCCTCACAGCTGTGTAAGACCATTCATGCATGTCTTAATAGTTACTAAATCACCGTCTCTAAGCCCTTAGCATGGCTCTAGCTTTCAATTAAGTGGGACAAAACAGAAACTGCTTCAGGTTCTGAACAGATATGTGGATGAACCAGGTGCTGAAGCCCTGAGCCACCAAGCTGCAAGAAAACAGGAGCTGCCCTACTACCTAATATGAACAAATATCAACTATGCTAATATGAACATTAGCACAATAAAAAAGCCACCCTGAAACTATTTTATGGCGCTGATGCCAGTTCTTGTGGTATACTTCTTGTCTACACTATTCAAGTCTCTTAGACTCTTCCTGTCTGGGCTATACTAACTCCTAAATGATGCGTAGGTGTTTGGAAGAATGCTAGCTTAGACCAGAGGCCACTCCAATGAAACAGGCAATCATGTTTGTCAATGGTTCCCACTGCTGCTTCATTTACAGGTGTAATTGTGGTCAGAGCAGCCAGGCCTGCTCAGTGCTTGGATTTGTGGGGATGATTTTTTCCTTTGCAGGAAGGATGAATTCAGTAAATAAAAGATGATTTCCAACCTCCTGGGTTCCTTGGCTTTGCAGTCCATATTCATGTCTCATAAATGCTGCGGGGTGGTGATTCTTTGGGTTCCTGTCAACCTCAGGTCACCTAATGGAGTGAGCTCCTGACAGAACATGTACAGATGAGGAAGGACACTCAGCAGCTTGCACTTGTCTACAAGCAGTGTGTTTAACCTACTCGGAAGTCTGAAGCAAGGCTGCAGGTGTAAAGGATGATAGCCGCCTGCTTTGAAGGCTCTGTGGAAATCAGTGTCTGCCAGGGTAAAAGAGATGAACTGCTGCAATGCCTGACCATAACATTGAGGGTCACATTTCTGACTGTGAGATGGTTAGCTCTTTTGACCAAAACAAAAGTGTAGATGTGATACTTGATGGTTTTCATCAGTCTTCTGAAATACCAAACATTTACTAGGGAAGTAGGTATCTGCAGTATTTCAGGAGAGGTGATTAGTGCTGGTTCTCCTTGGCTATTGCTCAAAGGAAGCAATATCCCAAAACAAATGAGGGTCTTGAGGAAGTGAGGGGGAGCTATATTCAAAGCTGCATCTTGTTCAATGTTATCAGTGGGCACACACTGGGCAACATAATTTCAAGGGGTTTTAATATATATTTGCTCCATGTTTCTGTTGCATTTCCTGCATTTTTTTGTCTTGATAGATCCTTTGGGTTTTTTTCATAAAAACCACATAGTATGGGCACTTGTTCCTTTTAGGATCAACCATGTTTGGTTAAAGATGTGGCTACTCATCACAGTTGGAATATCCAGGATCTCTTCAGGGACTCAGCGGTTTTCTCTTTCCTCAGGCCCTGTATGTATGACTCCATAAAGCCTTTCCAGACCCATTACCCCACCCTATTTTCCCTTTGCAGTGGTTCCTAGAGGTAGAGGAGCAGGCTGTGCATCATTTCATCTCTCTCCAGGGTTTTATGAAGTGAAGTCCCAGTAAGAGGTCATGGTGTCATCTCAGCATCAGGTGTTTACTAAAGGCCAGGTCTGTTATCATGGGAACAATCATGTTGTTCTTCAGAATTGGTTTAGGCACGCTACAAGCAGGTCTGACATCAGAGACAAGGAACAGAGGCATTAGCTTCTATTGAGAAAGTACAAAACCCCAAACCAATTAATAGTTTTGAGTCATTGCTCAGCACACATGATAGCAGCTGCGTTCAAGCCAAGCATCAGGTGAGGCAGATACCAAAGGGCAGTAGGGTCCTGGTATCATTCACTTACGAAAAAGCCCCACTTCCTCATTTCATTCCTCCTGAATATGGCTTTGAGACCTGTGATAGACCAAACACTGTCCTAAAGCTAAAACCATCCTCATCACCCAGTCATCCCTCCTGGCTAGTCTGCTCAAGATGACTCAAAGACCCACAAAAAGTACTCTGTTCTTAGTCGATCTGCTGTCTCACACCACAGCTTCCTAAAGGCCAGAGAGTCCCTGTGCAGCCTTGATACTTTTCACACGGTTCTGCTGCTTTATTTCCACGCTGCCCATTTGACCTCATTTGCCTATCAGTGATATAATGGTTCCCAGGTTTACTATGGCTTAGGAACATGTGTTTTCATGAATGCATGTGCTGCAAATGTTCCCATGGATGTGTGAGGATTTTTAAGCATTTGAATTTAATCACTTGCTAGATGTAAAGCCAGGAGAGCAGTGGTAGTATTGGGATAAGATGACCTAATGACAAATATTTGGGTACTTGAAGCAGCTCAGCTCCAGCTATGCGAGACACAGGCAGGTGAATCCCACTCAAATGCAGCACCTCCCCATAAGAGATAAGCAAACTGTATGCACAGCACTGGGACAGTTTGATTGCATGTAGATAAGGCACTGGCAGAAGAATTAATGAGCCAAAATTGCTCTTTGGAAAATGAAATAGGTCATCACTGACATCATCTCACACTGCTTCATTTATTTCTGGTTTCTCACTTGTTTAGTAGCATAAAGGTAATCATCCTCTTTGCTTTGCTGTGGTTATCTTTCACACTTCTCGCTCTCTGCTCAAAGTCTACCTATTCATATCAATAAACCCTCAACCTGAATGAATTTTGTGAACATAGTATACGACAACAAGCAGTGGTAGCATATTTTTCATTTGTATTTGTTACAATTATTTCCTCTTGAGCACACATTCCAGTTTCCTGTGTCACTATTACTTCAGTTGAGAAAAATTAAGATGTAAATAATAAACTGACTGTCAATTGCTTTTGACATTTTATCTTGGGTAATCTCTTTGAAAACTGCTTGTGAAAAATTTGCTTTCTGGATTTCTTGGAATAATAGAATCATAGAATCACCCAGGTTGGATGAGACCTGCAAGATCATCCAGTCCAACCTATCACCCAGCCCTACCCAATCAACCAGACCATGGCACTAAGTGCTTCATCCAGTCTTTCCTTGAACACTTCCAGCGATGGCGACTTCACCACCTCCCTGGTAGTCTATTCCAATGCCAATCACTCTCTGTGAAGAACTTCCTCCTAATATCCAGCCTATGCCTTCCCCAGCACAACTTGAGACTGTGTGCCTTTGTCTTGTTGCTAGTTGCCTGGGAGAAGAAACCGACCCCCATCTGGCTACAACCTTCTCTTTTCCCAGAAAGTTTCTAATTTTTCTTTCATTACATTCTTAAGAGCATCCTTATTCTCATGCATTGTCATGCTAGGCAACAATGTCTCCAGTTTTGCAGCGCCTTTGTAGGTGAACCACACAGCTCTAACAGATGCTTCCATTTGGGGGGAAAAAGAGCCACTCGTAAGCGAATATCTCTTAATGAATTTACAACCACCTGCTACTAAAATTTGCATAATTTTACTAAAGATTAATAGCATAAAATTAATTTCACAATTAATAAAAGGCAATTGTTATTAAGAATACCAAAAGAAGAAATTCTTAGGATGGTGTACTTCAAAGCACTTGAGCCTAAATTTGAGACAGTTCTTCTCCTTCTCTATGCTTTTTGTGCTTCCTTTTGGTTGTCTCTACATTATCAGTGACACAGAGCACACTAAGCACAGAGACTATACATCCAGTTTTTACGATTCAGCTGTGTGCTTTGGTGTACAGATGTAACAGCGAGCAACACCTCTCAAATTATCTAGTCACTTGCCACCAAGTGACTTACAAATTTGTTTACTAGTTTCTCATGAGTTACTTTAGGATTGGGTTTTTTGTTGTTGCTTGGTCTTTTTTTGTTTTTGTTGTTGTTGTGTTGGGTTTTGATTGGTTGGTTTTTGATGGGTTGGTTTTTGACGGGTTTTTGGTTGATTGGTTGGTTTGGTTTTGTTTTAAACTGCTGCATATTGCTGTATATCAGAGTTAAAGAAATTACCAGAAGTACTATGGGGCATAGACCCATACGCCCTTTTCTGGGTATCTAAGAGACATTGTGGGTAATGGCCACAGAGTGAGGGCTTCACTGATAAGATTTCAAGTCTTGCTCTGGACTTACTTCAACTCTTCATCCTGCTGAAAGCTGCTTCCACTCTGTACAACTTGAACGCATATGTGGTTATGTGAGCTGAGATCTGACCTAGATCTGATGCTAAACACATTGTTCCCTTTTGCGCTGCTGGCTATAGAAACATTGTATCTCAACCAATCTTGCTGCAGCAGCCAACTACTTTATCTTCATCTTTGAACAGATTCTTAGCCTTGGATAATGATGTGTTACTGTCGGTCAGGTAACACTGGCTTTTGAGGAGCTGTCGCAAGCAGCTGCAGTCTTTGCCTTCTGCTTAGCTTTCAGTCAAGTGCTGGGTAAGGGATTTTCAAAGGAGGGAATTTTCTCTGTGTTGTTCCTGACCGGATCTTCACAAGACTGCTATGGAAAAAGTTAATCTAAGAAGAAAATGAAATTCTTTATTAGTGTCAAGATTCTTTATTTGACATAAAAGGAAAGAACACTTCCATGGCCACCTTCATACTGATGAGCAGGGAAAACATAAACCTAACAGGAGGAAGTCCATCACAGAAAAGACAGACTGATAGGAAAGGATACATCTCAGATACTTTAGCATTTTTAAAAGACTTTTTATAATATAGACTAATGCAGAAAGATTTACTGTTAGAACTTTGAAGCCACGAGTATTTAGGCCTGAATGCTCTCACACAAGTCCCTGCACTAGTTTTATCACAAACACATCTGTTCTTTCATAACTTTACATTAACTCATGTACAAAGACTCACCAAATAGAAGTAAAGTGTATTCGGAGTGTGTGTGGGGAAATCCTTACAATGTTTACCTAGTCATAACTAATAGCTTTTGATTGTTCCTTAGTAGACTTGGAAGCCTTTACAGAAAACACAATTAAGAGTCTTGACATTTACTGTGCGTTCCAGTTCAAATTTACTAATGGATGCAATTCAGTTCCTTTTTGCACCACACAATGCCACAAATTCAGTTCAGAGTAATGCAGACTTCCAAGGGTGAGCTGGGAATAATTACAGAGAAGGTCAAAAGCCTCTTGCCCAGCAGTAAGTACCATTTCTGACAGACTTGCTAGTTTGTTTAAACAGAACATTATAATAAAGTAGATATTGGAAAAGATCTCAAAGTTACTTTCATACAACACAGAGTGCCCTTCATAAAAAAAGATATACCTCATATCCAGTTACGTGGAAGGTCATCAAGAAAAGAAGGACCTTTTAGCACTGAGATGCAACTGCAGTTCTGGTCATTGCGAGCTGCAACTTTTTATCTAAAGTAGGATTTTATTGCCAGACTTGAAATTAACAGTGTGTTGGACATCCAGCTCAGTGCAAACAGCCTGCATAAGTATTCTCAAACCAGTTCCCTTGTGTGAAAGAAGAGATGCTTTTGTGAATGAAACCAGATACTGAAGAATTAGAAATGCAGATACTTCTCCGGTCACTTTGCGAAAAAAGGAGTAGGAGTAGAAGAGATGCTGATTACAACAAGCTGTCTATATAAAGGAAATGTGTGGAGGTGTGGGAACGTACATATAAACCTTTCTCCAGAGGTTGTTGTTTCATTAAAGTGAATAAAACTCAGAAATGTGTTCCTTCCTCTGCCCTCCCTCCACATAACAATTCTTGTTGAGCAAAGTGTTAGTCCTGGACAGACAGAGATGTCACCATTTTGACTGATAATCAAGTTCTTGCAAACAAATAGCACAATTAGCTGTTTTCTTAAGAACAAACACCTGTATTGGATTGATAAGGAGGCTTTTCAGATTCTCTGAAAATTCCTCGGAGTGGCACAGCCTTGTTGTAGGATCAGGGGACAGCAACAGGTAGACAGACATCATTGGTGAAAGTAGTCTAGGGCATCGGTGGAATTCCTCAACATAAAGAGAGGCATTACCCTTACTTCTTTTATTTAGCTTATTTTTATTTATTTATTCAGAGCATCTGAAGTACTCAGAAATCTTCAGTTAAAAAGAAATACCATTCCCTGATTTGAGAAATAAACATCTCACAAAGTACTGAAACACTTCAACTTTGAAAGAAAAACAAGTAAAAACTTTTGTCAGTTTACTATGAAACTGCCAATAACTCTGCATTCACTGTTAGTTATTTTTATCAGACAAGGAAGTTGGCTAAAGGCCTGGACAAAGAGGTGGGGTTTTAGTCCCTTGCTGAACATGGGGAAGATCAGGTTTAGATGTATTTTGAACAGAAGGAAGAGCTGCTAAGGTAGCAATTATCTGCCTTCTGCAATACCACACCCAGAGATCCTTCTACCTTGTCACTGCAGCTTACTGAAGGAGTATTGTGGTACAGAAAAGACAATCCTCATCATTAGGTGTGTGGCTCACACGGTGGATCACTACATGATACTTCATCTAGAGATGAAGCATGATATTCTCTCATGATCCTATTTTATTTAAAAGCCTTTCAGTTCCTTTGACTCGTGGCCTGATACAGAGTGTGCAGCCTGTTCAATCCATACAGGATTAGGATGATAACAATGAGATCTGCATTTAGCTGGTGATCGGGAGATCACAGCTGGTCTGCTGCAGTAACCTCCCACTTGCAGCATGCGTCACAGGCATGAACCGTTTGGCCTGTAAATCAACAGGTTTGATCTTGCCTTTGGATGATTCCTGAATAGGTTGCTGAAAGGTTCTCAAAAGCACCTCCACCTTTCAAATGGACTCCACCCTTTTTACTCATAGTGGGTTATGAGGAAGTTGCTGCCTTTGTCATATGTTGCTTAAGCTGACCTGTTAAAGACTATAAATGTATTTTATGCCATACATAAATCGCAAGGCTTCTAGCGAGTCTCACAAGAAAAGAGTCCTTTAGGTATGAGTATGTTACCTTTGAGACATGAGAGAGGGTGTAGGCTCTGTTTGTTTCAGGATTCAAAATGTGTACCCAAATAGAAATGTCAATTCCAATTATAGAAATTATTCATATGTATTTCTGACCACATCTGAATCAAATCCACAACCTAGAATCATGACAGCTTTGACTCTGATACCATCTTAAGGACAGACTGATTCATGCACTCCACATTTTTTGAGAGGGTTATTCACAAACACATATGTTTTGACACAGCAGGTCAAGTGAGCAATATGTCATTCCTCAGCACTCCACAGCAACGGAAACAATTTATTGATATGGTATTTCTCCATCTGCTTGATGGAGCATCTGTACTTTCATGCTTTTGGAGCAATATGTTATTTAGTTCTAATTCCACAGGTCATTTTCATTTAAATAAACCTGTCACAGATTTTGCTTTTCCAACCTGAGTTAGCCAGTGGTACCCATGCTCAGCATTCTTTGGTCGAGAAATGTTGTGGCTGCATCTGTAGGTGCGAACAAACAGTCCCACCCCCTGTCCACCTGAGGTCCTCATATGCAATCTGCAAAATGTATGTCTGGGTCCACTTGGACTGACCTCCTCATATGCACTCTGACCTTCTCATAGTGGGATGACAGCTTACAAACACACTGGAAATGTTTAAACACATGAAGCACTAAGAGGAAAGCCTCTCCATTGCATTAATCTTGTGACCTCCCAGTTGGTCCAGAGTAGATTTGACTTTTGGATGGCCTCAGGTAATCCTTGAGACACAGGACACCTGCATCAATTCATCTACATGTTCTTACCAGACAGAAGTCTCTCTTGGCTTTTACAGTGGAAATTAGATGTGGCTGTGCCAACATGTATCAGTAAGGAAATGTACCCTTAATCCATAAATGTTTGCTTTATAAAGACTGAAGTACTATAAAAGCCATTCCTTTATGCAATGCAGCCTACAGATTATAAAACTCAAGAGACAATGCATGGATTAAGTGCATTACCACACAATGGACATGTGTCAGTTGGGTTTTTATCACTGTCAGACAAGAACTGGGAGTCATAAGAAAAATATTTATAGCAATAAATCCCATCTTAACATGATAACATTCAGACTGAACACTAAAAGAACTAGAGGTACATGGAATACAAAGTGAGTCAGGTATTCTAGGCAACCCATGACACATTGTAGAGTAATTACAGTCATATTTCTGTCTGGCTAACAGAAGTTGCAGGAGAAATTGCACTTTGCAGGTTTTGGATATGAAACCAGAAATATCTGGGCTGGATGTGTGTTAATCTTACTGCAGTTAAGTATAGACAACTTTTCTTACCATTAATGACATGATCCATGCTAGTAAACAGCTTCAAAAAGTAAGGAGCACAAATTATAATTGCTTTCATAAGTCATGTAACAAGGTATGCACTGTTCTCCAGTCTCACATAATAACAGAAACAACACTGCAGTAGTTTGCTCCCTCTGGATTTTTCCCTTTTACATGTGTATGCTGACAGTTTGCTTTACTTTACTTTGATCACTAATGTGGTTAATATCTGTAACCCTCTTGGTGACTACCATGGATACAGAGCACATCTCTTTCAACAGGTTCCTTTTTCCTGGCGGTCATACAATGTCTCTGATTCATAGGCCGCAGGATAGTGGTGGTGAAATCATTGGCACTTACCATCCCTTGGCACTGGGGACCAAACTGTGAGCTGGTGTTAGCTGGGGATTACTGTGGAGTGGAGAATACCATCTTTGACTTTGGCTTTTGAGGTTCAGATTCTTTGTCAGTGTTTTTCTCTTTCGTTGCATTTCAGAAACTGGGAGGAATGCAAATGTTTCTGTATCACACTGTATAATTTAACAGAAGACTAATATTTTGTCTGGCAGCCTTTGTAGCTTGTATAGATGATTTCTTACACCAAGTTTCCCCTTCCTTTCTCCCTCTCTACTCTGTCCCTCTGTGATGTTTTGAAAAATAAAGCTGTTTAGCTACAGAACCCTTTCTAGCATTTAATAAATTAGGTATGGGTTAATATGGCAAATGTCTTTGGTATGTGCTGCTCCTTTTCATGTGCCTTACTTAAGGTTGTTTTACCAAAAACAAGTTCATTTGAATTGACTGAAAGTGTTTCACTGAGAACGACGTTTAATGAAAAGAATTTTTTGAAGAGAGTTTTCAAGGTAGAGAGCAGAGAAAAAGAGGTAAATAATATTTTTAAAAATTATTATTATTGCCAAAAAGCACAGACATTTTGATTCAATAATCCATACTTGCCAAATTGAAAATCCTCATTGTCTAGATCCCAAGAGGATTTGTTTTGGTATCCCATAGAAATCTGTTTCTGTTCTAACTCTCCTCTGTGAGCCAAGTGTGTTGCTTGGACTGTATTTCCTGTCATTTGCAATAGCCAGGAGGCCCACGAGGCACTTCAGCAAGAAAGGAACATGTATGGGGGATGTTCTCTGTGGTGTTCCGCTCACAGGAACACTTTGGATACGGCTTCCATAAGGCAGCTTGACACCTCTTCCATATAGAATATGGCACTTTTGAGTCAACATTTCACAGTTTTGAAACAAAACTCTGCTTTTTCAATGGTCCTTATAACAGCAATGATGATGATGTTAATGATAATAATCATAGGATCATAGAATGTTTTGGTTTGGAAGGGACCTGCAAAGGTCACCCAGTCCAATCCAGCTGCTGTGAGCAGGGACATCTGACACTAGAGCATGTTGCTCACAGCTCCATCCAGCCTGACCTTGAATGCTTCCAGAAACGGAGCAGCTACCAATTTCTGGGCAAGCTGTTCCAGTGTTTTACCACACTCATTATAAAACAATATTCTTCCTTATATCTAGTCTAAATTTACCCTCTTTTAGTTTAAAATCATTACACTTTTTCCTATCACTACCTGCTATGAGAAGGTCAGGGTGCACATGAGGCAGTCAGACACACTTTTTTTCAGGTTGCATATGAAGGACCTCAGGTGGACAGGGAAAGGGTTTGTTTATTCATGGGGTTCACGGAGGGGCAATTCTCAATAATGGGGATAATAATGCATTAATGGGAAAAGAAATCGCATTTTCTGATTAGCTCTACTCTTCCTGCTTTTGTGAATCTCTTCTCATTGAGAAAAAATTCCAAGGAAAAGTGAGACTGACATGAGCAGTGAAGAATCCAGAAGTCTACACTAGGGGTTTTTAGCAAGTCTTTCACCAGTGAGTTCTGCTTCCTTCCCAGATGAAATCAGGCTTCAGGATATCTTCTCAGGCATAGGTAATCACTTTTTCTTTAAAAACATGGAATGACTGTAACTTTTTGCCTGTAATTATTTACACACGCACACACCACACCGTACAGCACTGCCATCCTTTTGTTTATAAAATGAAATTTAAATAATGCTGCTGCTGTTATGATCCTCTTGACTGAATGAAGTGTAAATAACAATCAAAGCTTCCACCAGTAAAAAATAGTGGAAATTTAAAATGGTGTTGCCAAAGAGATGAGTATTTAATACACTGCTCAGTACTTCCCTGTTTTTCTCCTTTATCAGTGCATTAATTTTCCCTTGTTGCACCAGCACTTTTTTTTTTAATTTTTTTTTTTTATTTAAGCAAATTATCATGGCTGAGGTAAGTAACACAATTATTCTTTGTTAGCTGGCACATTGCCATTCCTTTCATGTGTTCAAGAGTCAGCTATGAATTATAAGGATGTAATGTCCCTGATGAATTTAGTGGTGACATCATAAATCCTTACTCTAATGAAGACACTAATAGGCACTGTTGCCAGTAATTTGCTGACACCACTGATAGTTAAGGGCAAAAATAAAGATGTCTTTCCTGGCACACTACTGTGGAAGCCAAAGCTACTGTGAAAGAAAATACCAGCCAGGTGACTTTCAACTCCTTTGGAAATACATCTGTTAAATGGGGAAAAATACACCTACGTAATGAATGATGCTTTTCTGTACTCAAAATGGTTTTTTAAACCAGTCAGTTGAATACAGAAATAAAAATTATGTATTTGAGGGATCTAGCAATAGTTTGTTAATTATTGCAGTTTCACTAAAGCGGTTCTGGAGTTGTTTGGGGGGCATCATCATAAAAACGTGTGACCATCACAAAACAGAACTCAAACTAGTTGTCTGTGTGAGCTTCCTTCCTGCTCTTTCTCCAGTGAGGAGCCATGTTGGTTGCCCTCTGGTCCCACATCCTCATTTAGTACTGCTGTCACACACCTTAGTAGCAGCCCAATGAGGTTAGCATGACCACATGGGCTTTGGGGGGACTTCAGGGTGAAATAGCGACCCATTCCTCCTAACACAGAGACAGTCACGGGCAGAGCTGGCAACTGGACCATAGTGAGATCTATCGGCACAGACGAGGAGTGTCTATTTCTGCAAGACACGAATATACCAGACTGTCACAATCTGCGGGGCACAAAGGAGCTTTGGTTGTGTCTTGTCAACACGGTATACAGCACCTGTGGTAGGTTGAGGAGCCCCAGGTTCCCTTAAGAAGACCACAGGGCAAAGTCCTGTACCAGGGGATGGAAACTGTAATTTCGTAATTAAATCCCGTAATCCTGCCACCACGTTAGAAGTAAGCAGCAGCGTCGTCTCTTTTCTCTTTTCTCTTTTCTCTTTTCTCTTTTCTCTTTTCTCTTTTCTCTTTTCTCTTTTCTCTTTTCTCTTTTCTCCCCTCCTTTCGGATCTCTGGAAGGACTCCTATCTGGGTAACCAAGTGGAAGTAATTTGTCTGCAGCCTTCAAGGCTGCAGCCACAGCAAAGTTCCAGCTGCACCATTCATGGCCTGGTCGGGCCTAATGGGAGACAATGGAGGGGTGTGGGGGGGATGAAAAAGAGCCCTGGGATTTTGGTGGCTTTAGCTTGGTTGGGGAAAAGGTTTTGGGGGAATTCTCATGTATCCTGTATTTGCATTAGGTGTTCAGGATTCATGTATACTATATCTTTTCCTGCACATCTTTAAATACACTTTTCTGTATTCCCCCACCTATCCAGTAAGAGCATGATGATTTTACTGCCTTCTTTTTTAAAGGAAAGCAGTAAAATAATCAAAGTCTGTCTGCTCTGTAAACTACACTACAACAGCAACCTTTCACTCTGCCCATCACTCCTTAATGCTGCCTAAGCTTTCCAAAAGGAGAAGTCACAACACACATTCGTAAAGAATGGTTGTCCTCTAGGCTGATTCCTTTAAACACGCTCTACAACAGAGTCCCCTGTGCTGCCTCCCTGCATCATAGTTGCTCAGCACACTTTTTTTTCCAAGACCTTGAGACCTCATTTGATTTCTTCTCAGGTAGATTTAAAAGATTTCTCACATTTCTCCCCAACCATCTCTATGCTCAGGTCTTCCATTTCTCCCACGAGTGTCTCAAGGTGGAACATACTGAATCCCAACACACATCAGGAAGCCAAAGATCCCAGATTTTGCATGTGGCTCTTGGGCACTAATAAGAAAATCTTTTCTGTACTAAAGTGCATTAGAATACTAATTACTCAGTTTAGTCCAAGGCATCAGGTAGCATTAGTGATATCATTATAAAAATCTTCATACTAGGGTTCAGGCTTTGAACTTGGCTTAAAAAGAATGCTGCTGGAGAAATTGGTTCATCGTGTTTGCCTTCTCTGTTTTAAACAATTTGAATTGTTATATTGTGTCTGTGCCCCCAAGAATGACCATTTCTTGACCTAATTCAAACGGTAGGTGAGGTTCACAAAGCCAAAAGACTCCAGAAGTTGTGGCTTTGAAAGACAGCCAAAATGTCTGCCTTCTGCCATGCAAAATGTAAACGTTGCATATAAAATAGACTTTATATTATCTTGACAATGAATATGTTTGTGCATTGTATCAAGCCGCGCTTGGCTTCCTTATGCTGTATGGTGCAGTTTTATTAATAGCACTGATTTCATCTAATTTACCTAAAAGCTTTCAAACCTCCTGCTTGTGTAAACTACCTGAGACACTGACCTATAGCTCAATCCAGATCATACCTGTTTTAAACACTCCATGTGAATTTCTATCCAATTTCTATCTCCTGCAAACTTGCTGGGACCTGTCAGGGTTTCTACTTTGTTCTTTGCTGGCAAAGCATTGATATGACATTTGTAAACGTTGCCAGACTGAATTAGTGGCCTGGATTTGGTAGATAATTCAGAACTTCAGTTTTTCAAGCACTCTGATGCAGCAGCCAGCACTCCAGTCAAGGTTTAATATCATTAGTGTATTAATTTATGTCAGTGGTTGAGTCCTTTTTTTTTTTTTTTTTTTTTTTTTTTTTTTTACCACATTTCACAGAAAATCTCTTACCAACAGCAATTGATCAAATATGACAAGCTCCCTCTTGGCTATTGCCTGTAACGTGGGCTACTTAACTCCTGTATTCCTTCCCAGAATGGAAACTGTGGCTTTTGGTGAAATAAAGAAGCTTCTGTTTCTCTGCCACTGTCAGAAATGGAAATTCAGTGCAATCTTTTCATCAGCTTGAAATGCCAGATCAGATTAAAATCTGTTTTGCCAAGAGGAGGGCATCTGATGCACTGCTTTGAACTGAGATTCTGAATGTTCTTTGGTCCACCACTTTGTAGAAGCACCTCAACCTTCCTGTTACTCCCCTCATGAGAGCTGCACTAAAGTGTTAATCATTAACAGAGGCTGAGGTCTTCTGGAAATAGCCCCACTAGGGTGAATTCAATCCTGCTGTTGGACTGCCATGCTAAGAAGGTTGCCTACCTCAAGGGGAAAACACACCAATGGAGACTTAAACTCACAGGGTGCATGCAGAACACTTAGCGGTCATGTAAATTGGATATTGTGACCTCACTGCTGAGGAGAGCGAGTAGCATGGGATGTAAAAGTACTCAGGATCTGGCAGCCCTAGAGAGCAGTGTCTTTGAGTCAGTCACTGACCTCTTGATCTTGGATATCTTAAAGGTTGTGATAACTGATCTGTGCGCAAGTAACAGAGCCCATCACACCCAGTAGCCCACAAAATTGTCTGCCATATCCCTCAGACATTGTCTTGTCACAAAATTTTCCCTGCATTTCACACACACATGGGGTGCCTGGTATGAAATGTGTTGTTGTCATAATAAAATCATGGTGCATCAGATGGAAAAATGTGTGTTTGAGCACTTAGAGTTAGACTTGTAGACCACAAAACAGACTTCACAAGTAGAGGTCAAGGTGGCACCAATTAAGACAAGATTATATTTAATGGAGAGTCACCTGGATTGAATTAAGTGTATTTTCCTGGACCTAGCAGGCTGGAATCAGGATAAACAAAATGCTCCAGAATTCCTAGGTGACCTTCTAATAATTATGACCAAGTTTGAGTTTCAAGTCTTCAGAGTCTCCAAATTATCTTTTATATAAGAAAACACACTGCTACTCGGGAGGTCTGTTTGTTGTGATGAACAGAACATAAAATAAATCCCTCGCACACAATACTGCAGGTGGAGGCTCCAAAGCAGTTTCGCCGACCAATAGAGCTAATGGGCCTCCAGTGTAAATCACATTTTTGTAACTCCCTTTCTTCAGACCTTCTTTTGTTGTGAAAAAACACAATGCCAAAAGAACTTAATGGTTTTGTTTTCCAGTCCATAAACTGCTGACATGTCACTGGTGGTTAAACATACATGGTAAGTCCACCAGAGTTCAAGCTTGTGATACAGCCAAGCACCCGGAGCCATTGCTTTTATTTTTGTTGCAAAATTTATTGTTGTTGCACATTTAAAATATGATAATGGACCTCTGCATGGAAACACAAAATGAAAACATGGTGCATACACTTCTCGGTCTTGTGGCTTCAGTCTGTGGCATCTTTGCCCTTTGTGCAGACAGGATGCCCAGGAGAGGAGAAGAAATTCAAACAATTAGATGGAATCTAATTCCAGTACTTTTTTGCCTGTATGACTTTCGAGTGTGTGATCTACTTGTTTGCATGAAGATGAGCACTCAGCAACAATTTTTCACCACATTTTACATTTTGAAATAGTGTTAGTTCAGTAAGCGTCACTGATCTAGCCAAGATGTTTCAAAGTATACTTTAATGAGCCCAGAGAAGGGCCATGAAGATGATCAGAGCTGGAGCACCTCTCCAGTGGGGTCAGGCTGCAAGAGCTGGGGCTGTTCAGCCTGGAGAAAAGAAGGGTCTGGGGAGACCTCATAGCCTTCTAGTATCTGAAAGAAGCCTACTAAAAAGCTGGGAAGAGACTTTTTAGAAGGGCTTGCAGTGACAGGATGAGAGGAAATGGCTTCAAGTTTGAGAAGGGTAGATTTAGACTGAATATTAGGAAGAAATTCTTTATAGTGAGACACTGAAACAGGTTGTCCAGGAAGGTTCTGGAGGTGTTCAAGACTAGGGCGGATGAGGCCTTGAGCAATCTGGTCCGATGGAAGGTGGGGAAGTTGGAATTGAATGGTCTTTAAGATCCCTTCCATCCCAAACCATTCTAAGAATCTATGTAGGTCTTCAGATCCATAACAAACACCAATTATTTGGACCATATGGATCTTTCAACTTTCATCATTTTCTGTGAGCAGTGAAAACAATAAAAGCTTAGTATGTCCAGGTAGATGCAGAGAAGGTTTCTTTAAAATTCACTAGAAATACATGATTTGAATTAAAAAGTGGACTGCGACATCATTTCAAATAAGAAAACATTCATTGTGTACTTACAATCTTTTCATACAGGCTTTTCAGATTTAGCTTCCAATGTCTTAATATTAAACCACTTGTCATAAAGACATAAATGTCACTCTCACAATATTTGCTCCACTTGATGTTGATTTGAACCTTCAAGCCCGCAGATCATGGTTTTGCCCACTAGGATTAGAAATACTGGCTTTTTACCACAAAAGAATGGGAATACCAAGATTCCCACATGGGATACAAAAGGTTTGCTCTTTCTCATATAAAGCTGGCAATAAATCTGATACAACCCAGAGAGGTTTGTACACATTTTTGAAAGAAGTTCTGTATTTGTGCAGTTTGCAATAGGGAAGCATATTTTAAAAGAGTAGAAATATATTAGCATCAATAATTCTTAGAAAGCTTGCAATTTCTAAAAACCTTTAAGTGTAATGTACAGCTAAAGGTGTAATGAGGATATAAATGGTTATCTTTGGCAACAACTGAGTGTTTTGCAGCCTAATCATTAAAAGAAAACTTTGAAATCCTCTTTCCCCTTAACTATGACCCTTAGGATTAGTGTATAATCATATTTCACCCTCCCTCTTAGCTCCAGGGCTATTGATACTGCCCTATGTTCTTTCATCACTTTTTCTGACTTCACATCCTACTTCTGTCTTAGCCCTAGTTGATGCTAGAAGTGCCTTACCACTCCTTTCATATTGCTGTTACCTTTCTTCTCCCTTCAGCTCCACCACCCTCTGCTAGGCAGGAATTAAAGACAGCAACCAGGTGAACCTCGGTAACACCAGGTCTGCATGAAGGCCAGAAAACCTGTTGACTCAAGAGAACAAGAACAGTGTGAGACTTGCCTTCCCAAATGGGAACCCATGACTTGTATCATCTGATGATATTTTTGTGGTTGTGAGTAATGCAGCTGTTGCAAGAGGATGCTGAGAAACCCTGAGAATCCCTGCATCCTGTGTTCCTCTCCCAAATAAAATACACCATCTCACGCTGTAGCTACTGTACTATCATAGCTAAATACATCATATGAGATTTATTAAATACTTCTTATCTTAGCCCTCTGTCAATTTTAATTAGTCATATGGTGTCTCATGGAGATGCCACTGCATCTCCAGTACGGAACAAGATACAGAATCATANACTGTAAAGAACTTCCTCCTAACATCTAGTCTAAATCTCCCCTCTGCCAGTTTAAACCCATTGCCCCTTGTCCTGTCATTGCAAGACTTTGGCAATAGTCCTTCCCCAGCCTTCCTGTAGGCCCCCTTCAGATACTGGAAGGCTACTATCAGGTCCCCTCGAAGCCTTCTCTTCTCCAGGCTGAAGAGCCCCAACTCTCTCAGCCTGTCCTCATAGGAGAGCTGCTCCAGCCCTCTGATCATCTTTGTGGCCCTCCTCTGGACCCGCTCCAACACTTCCATGTCCTTCCTGTGCTGAGGGCTCCAGAACTGCACAGTACTCCAGATGGGGTCTGACGAGAGCAGAGTAAAGGGGCATAATCCCCTCCCTTGCCCTGCTGGCCACACTTCTCTTGATGCAGCCCAGGACTCAGTTGGCTGTCTGGGCTGCATGTGCACACTGCATACTAGTGACATTTTGTGTGAACTGAGTGAAATGGTTCCAAATCAGCTCTTTCATAAAAAACTGGCTCTGATAGCAAAACACATCAGATTCTGAGATGGGTTTGGGACAAAGATCTGGGACAAGGATTTCCTTCATGAGTGACAAGGAACTCCCTGGAAACATCTAGGAACATGGATTTTTTAAAGATTCATCTTGAGAACACATCACAAAGTTACCGTTTCTGTTTGTGCTGCTTCCTGCCACTCTTGCTCATTATTTCTGCTTAAACAGGTTAAATGATCTATTCTTCAGCCCTGAACTGAGTAGTAACTCTTCTACTTCTACCATGTCCAATGAGAGTGCCTGGAGGACTCAGGCTTCACATGGAAGGGCTGGCACCACAGAAGTCAAAGCCTGGATGTCTCCACCGTGCTCCCATGCCGTTCGCACAGGCTCTGCATCCTGCTGTCAAGGCTTGGAGCAGGCACTGCCTTCCTCCTCTTGAAGCTATAAATGCAGGACTGAACTGGACAGCAGCAGAGGCTAGCCTCTGTCCTAGACTCTCTAAACTTGGGGAAAATACGTGGCATATCATCTGGGGCACAGGGGTATGTCCACTTGGGGTCCAAAAGAGCTCCATGTGTTGTGTGGCATAGACAGAGCCCGTCTTTAATAGGGGTTGGCACCGAGCAGTGTGCCAGATTTCACTCCATGCCTTGGGGATCCATGGGTTGCACCACAGCTGTGCTGCACTGAGCTGTGGAGACAAGGTCTTTCAATCTACTTGTGGCAGACAAAACCAGAAACAGAAAAGGAATAACAAAGACACAAAAAATCCCACTTGTTTCTTATATTTATTAAGAACTTCCAACCTCCTACAGCACAGTGCCACCTTCCACTGACTTTCATAAGTGACTATCTCTCTGCTGGGTACCACCACCACTCCTGCAAGTTAAGGCCCTACAGTTACTACAACTCTGAATTGAATTCAAGCCTGAAATTGCTGGCAATACCATCTCTACTTCCTACCAGTAACCTTCCTGCTAGGGTAGTAAAGGAAAATATTTTGAGCCCTCAAACCTCCTTCAGGTTTATGGGTACGTGGCCATCAATGTGAATCAAACTAAAGCTGACAGTCCCAGAGGGCCGCATTAGTCTTCCCACAAAAAAACCTGTGAATGTAGCACTTCTGTCCCACACTTGGCAGGATATTCATTTATTTTAATTTGCAGTAACCGTGACTGAGTTACATTCATCTTCCCAGATGCTGTTAGTGATGAAAGCTCAAGGAATAAGCCTTTTCTGTTGTTGATGTACTGTGTGCCAAACCTCATCTTGAGCCCCTGGCTCCCGCTGTACTTTTCTTGTGTCTGTACCGCTGCTTTGTGATAAATGAGACTTGCAGAATCACACGTACTGTGGTACAGACACAAGCATCTTGTCTGGGGAGTGGTCAGTGCCGGAGGCTAGAAACTTGGGTTATGTGTACATCTGCGGAGGCTCATGTAATAACTACAGCAAAGTTATTATAACTAAAGCAAAGGTGCTGAGGCTTTGATTACAAATGTCAAACAAAATGGGAAACAAAGCAAGGCTGAGGAAGGAAAAGGGCCCCAGCCCTACTTTCTTCCCCCCCTTCCCTCATCACAACAAGCCACTTTTCTGCCTTTGCTTTATTTGTTCTAAAAGCCTTCGCAGTCTTCCTTTCTTGGCACATTCACAGAGTCTTGGGAAGCTCAGAGTTTACTCTCAGTTACACTGAAAAGCTCCAGATGGTATAAATGATCATTTGTAAATAAATGAATAATCAGAACAAAAAAGCTCTGCTGAAACCCTCTACTGGCCTTTTCTAATTTTTCATAGAATGCCTCAGAAACAGATTGCATACTTCACCAGCCGACTGAAAAACAGCCACTCTACCAGTTTGTGCATAATGAGATCAGCTTAATTTCAGGTTTTTGATTTCCATGGAGCTCCTTACCCTGCCTTGTTACTTCTTACTGGAAGCAGAGATGTAGGAGATCTCTGCTTTCTGGTGAAGAGAGGTGGCACCAAATCCCCAAGTCCCAGGTTTCCCCCTCACATCATTCACCGGTGAACTCATCTGCCACCCTGAAGTCGAGGCAAGTACCCTGCAAGGGTGAGGCTAAAACCTCTGCTTTGTCCCTGCTGCACCTTGAGGCTTTATCTTCATCAACTGCCTTTGTCCATGTCTGGGTGCTGTGGTGGTGGTAGTGCAGTGGGTGGGAACCAGGGCTGTTTAAGTGACCATGGGCCCCTCTACAAGTGGCACATACCGTTCATTATCAGATGCGCTTTGCAGTCTGGGCTTAGGTTGAGCCCACACTGCCTGTGGGGGAGGCAAGGGCAGACCAGATCCAGGGGCCACCAGGGACTTTGGAGCACCTCTTGAAGCACCAGCTCATGTATGTGGGACGGGCACAGAAGGAGTTTGAGCATCCACTTCCTCCCCTTGGCCTTGGCCTTTTGGCTAAAACGTCTTAAAATAAAGGGCTTCAGAAGTGTAGCTTTTGCATAAAACCTTGTAGACACTTGGATCCAGAAGTTTATGTCATTAATGCTCCTAGTGCCCACAGGCACGAATTCATAGAGGTACCCCAACTATCTTTAGGAGGAGCTAGTCAGTACATACATGTATACATACACACAGTGCAGCCATGTGTGTGTATATAAATATCTATGCTCTAAGCAGGTACATATTTGCACTTGCATGCCTATACATGCTACCAGTCAGGCTTCTGACATAGCTGGTAGTTAAGAATAAATGAGAAATTTAAGTAGTTTTATCTGTTATATAAAGTGATAGCTAGGGAACACTTGCATACTGCTTTCTGCCATGGTTCTGACACATTCCCACCAGGCTGCAGGGTCAGGAGAGGAAGCCATTTTGCAGGAAATACTCTGCTGTCCCAGCCTCAGCCACATGCAGATAGGCTCTGTGCCATGCTGGCAATAAAGCAGTTTTGGCCTGATCCCTCTCCCAGTTCTTTGGACAATGTGATTGCATCAACCATGGTGGTTGCAAGTTTCATCAGAGTGGCCATGTTTACCCTGGTGGAAAGGGTTGAGATTTTTCCACCTCAAAATCAGACCCAGCTATGATGGTTATTTCCTTTGAGCAATTTGCAGTGGTTTCTTTTCTACAAATATGACGTATTTACTGAATGTATTTAACTATACTTCTTTTCCAGACAGAGACTACTGGACAGAGGCAGAAAACATCTTTCCAAAGCAGCAAGCTTCCTTGTTTTCATTCAGTACCCAATGACAGCATTCGGCTATCAGCAGTGCCGTGAAGGCTACGCCACAAGTGTCACATTTACAATCTCGTTGATCAGAGGAAAAAGGCAATTTAATAACTCCTCACAGACTGCATACCGGGGCCTCTTCAGAGCATTGCATTAGCAAGAAACACAGAAGGGAGCCCATAATAAACGTTACAAGGGGAAATACCTTTGACTGATAAGGAGTTGAGCAGATGACAAATCACAAAAACCTCCAGTGAACCCCTCAGGAGCAGATAACCTTGAGACGTACCTACATATAAAGATTAAACAGCAACCCAAGCTCAGCAGAGATTTTTATAGAGTTTTGCAAGTGTCTTGGTTTCGCTGTTTGCTTTTGTAGCACTTTCTGGACTTTATTGTTAGAGTCTGTCTGTTAATATTCTGTATAAGTTCAAAAATACAGACATAGAGAAGTCACTCTGAAGAAAAAAAAAATAATTTTGAAATATTTTACAAGTAGATTTTATAGATCCATATCTCCAGTAAACGAGAAAGATAACCAGGAAAGGGCACAGTACCCCTGTAAGCAAGGCTGTGCAAAGATATAAAAAAAAAAAAAAAAAAAAAAAAAATAAAATAAGGCAAATAAAGAGAGGCTTTGAGCAAGCTTCTGTGTTGCATACCCCAGCAGCACCTGAGTGATATAAACAGCAATATAAGGAGTTCCCTTATAGAAATTTTTGGCTGGTGCCATTTTCATTACACCATGCCAGGTTGTTTTAGTTTTGCACTTGTGCTTCAGAAGGTTTTCTCTTTGCTTNGGTGTTTGGCCCAGATGACCTCTAGAAGTCCCTTCCGACCTCAACAATTCTGTGATTCTGTCACGTCTTGCTCATCCACTGAGTCCCTCCAGCTTTGCCTTTGGTGTTTTGTCTATTAAAAGGGTATAACTTTGCCTAATTTACAAGGATGTGAAGGTTGGCAAGTTACACATCTCCACAGTATGCACCACAGGCATTGGTTTTTTGTACTTTTTGTTTTTCCTTTGGAACGACAACTACTCAGAGACCACCAAAGTTCGGCTCCTTTAGTCCCACCCTTTCAGCTCAATCCAATCAAAACCTGGAGAGCAGTGAAGGGGCAAAGGACCTGGGGGTCATAGAATCATAGAATGGTAAGGTTGGAAGGGACCTCAAGGATCATCTAGTTCCAACCCCCTGCCATAGGCAGGGACACCTCCCACTAGTACAGGTTACTCAAGGCCTCCTCCAACCTGGCCTTGAACACCTCCAGGGAGGGAGCATCCACAACCTCCCTGGGCAACCTGTTCCAGTGCCTCACCACCCTCACTGTAAAGAACTTCCTCCTAACATCCAGTCTAAATCTCCCGTCTGCCAGTTTAAACCCATTGCCCCTCATCCTGTCATTGCAGGACCTTGTAAATAGTCCCTCCCCTGCCTTGCTGTAGGCCCCCTTCAGATACTGGTGGATGGAAGGATGACCATGACCCAGCAACGTGTTCTGGCGGTCAAGATGACCACTGCTATTCTGGGGTGTATTAGAAGGACTGTGGTTAGTAGGTCAAGAGAGGTTCTCCTGCCCCTCCCCTTACTCTGCCTGAGGAGACCACATCTGGCATATTGTATCCAGTTCTGGGACCCTCAGTTCAAGAATGAGAGGGAACTGCTTGAGAGAGTCCAGTGCAGAGTCACCAAAATTATTAAGGGAGTGGAACATCTTCCTTATGAGGAGAGACTGGGGGAGCTGTGGTTCATTGAGAGGTGACCTCATTCATGCTTATAAGTGTATAAAGGGTGAGTGGCAAGAGGATGGAGCCAGCCTCTTCTCGGTGATGCCCAGTGGGGCAATGGGTGGAAGCTGAGGCATAGGAAATTTCATGTAAACATGAGGAAAACTTTATTCACTGTGTAGGTGACAGACCACTGGAACAGGCTGCCCAAAGGCTTGTGCAGACTCCCTCTCTGGAGGTGTTCAAGACCCATCTGGATGAGTTTCTGTGTGATCCTGCTCTGGCAAGGGGAGGGTGAACATGACAAATATTTTGAGGTCACTTCCAGCCTCTTGTATTCTGCGATTCTGTGAAAACCTCATGCCACCAGATCAGAGTACAGTAGGATGGAGTACAGCAAGCAGATTGTTCAGCCAAACCCCTCAAGCAGATGTGCTTCCCTACTGCAGGCTGGCAAGAAGGAACAGCAGACAGGTAAAAGTCTGCATAGGTAGAGCTCTGCCAGGGAGGCTGGCAGTTCCCTCAGGTTCAAGGATGATGCTGGTGCAATTGTTTACTGCATGTAGAGAGAGGACCATGCTTATCTGATCCAGCAACTCAGTGTGCAAAGGTGAAGGTAGTTACCAGAGCTGCTTCTTGTCACACTTGCAAAGAGGGAGATACACCCTACGTGGTGTACAAAACACCACACACCAACTTTAGACTCCGAACAGACTATTCAGTGACAAAAGGGGGGAAAAAAGAGGGAGTGATTATATGACGATTGAGCTGTTGTTTGTGCAAGTGGAAGAAATAACTTTTCAGGAACAGACCACAGGTCAGAGCAGTGGACAGTGTGGGCGTTCACTGGAGAAGTCAGACTAAACAGGCAGTGATGCAGTTTATGCTTATTGCACTGCTGGGAGTAAAAAATGCTATTAAACACACACAGGACACAGAGGAAGAACAAACACGTTATTGTGTGGAAAGCAAAAGTGCTTTGGAAGGGACAGGAGGACTGGATGAGTTTTAAATTCATCAGCAGTTTGAGAGCTTAAAGATCTCTTCTAGCCTGGCTTTGGTCTAGACACACCTCTTGACAAGGCTGAGAGATCTCTAAATCAAGTAATTTGCTTCTTCTCTGTCTGCAACCATGTAGCAGTTAGAGTTTTCAGGTAAATGCTCATATTGGTTAAAGGTAAATTATGGACGGAAATGCAAAGGAAAGGGAAAAATCACATTTAAGAACAAATTCCAACACTAAAGGCAAAAAAAAAAAACCAGCTGCAAGGCTGACTTGCTATCCCCAGTTGCCCTAGACTGGCTCAAACACAAAGGAAACTTCTTTGAGAAGTGGTCACAGGGGAGAAACCCATAGGCCTCAGCACATCCCTAGAAGCAATCACAAATACCAACCCTGAAGTCAGTCTGAAGCCAGGGTTTCCAGCGTGCCATTGCCCTCCTTCAGTAGCTGTTCCTTTTCTTCATGGGTACACAGTGAACAAACCTCCTCTTGGCTGTGCTGGTACCACAAGCACACCAACTGTGCCACCTTGCCTACACACAAGGGAAGGAGAAGAAGCAGAGACAGAGAGATATAAAACTCCATTTGAAGCACTTAGAGAAGCCAGATTATATAGTAATGCAAAATACTTTTATATCATCCCAGGACATTTTTTTTTGTACTGCTGAGTGCTATTTCAGTTGTTCCCGCTTTGCCACAAATACTGTGAAAGGAGAAAGAATGTCTATTCTATATGCTGGCTTTCAAAAAAAAAAAGAAATCTGAAAAGCAAGTAAAATCCATTTCTTAAGCAAACATTCCATTAAAAAAAAAATCACTATGTGTTTATAGAAAAGATTTTTTTTTAACAAAGGTTTAATTTTAAAAAGTTATTAACTGCGTATTCCAGGAGCTTTGAGTCATCCACAGTAATAATTAGGGGTTTGTTCCATACAAAATGCTTTATTTAACCTTCATGCCTCCATTCAGATAATTATACAAATGCATACATTTAAAGGTTTAAACTCTATTTCAATTCACAGCTCAATTCATAGGAAAGTTGAATACAGAAAAGCAATGCACCAACAAAATATGTCTGAGACACCATTAAAAACGATAACACTTGTTCATTTAAATCTTTGAGAACAGAGTGGAATAATCACCCTTTGACAGAATTTCATTAGGGGACTCCCTTTACATTATCATAGGGCAAAAATCACCATTTTACAGTAAGGAAAAAAAGCTCTGAGTATATTTACAATACATACACTATACATAAATACAAGAACAACACTTACATAATATTAATAAACTTATAACATAGGCGTTGCCTAAACACTACATAGTATATAAATGCAGAGGAAACTATTGGGAAATTAGATCTTCAGGTTTTTGCTTTTGAAGAAAGTAATTTTTGCATTTAAAAGCATTTGAAAAGAAGGCAAAAGAAAGACTCAACAAACTAATATGCTTGCTTGCTAGCACTGGTATTTTTATTCCTTCTACGTGTAGGACCTCTATTGACACTATTGTCTCAATGGGGTTACCGATAATGACCTTCTCTTTTGCATCTTATCTGGGAACAAGATTGAGGTGCCATACACACTAATTCCATTGCTGTGAAGCTTCAGTTCCAAATGAATCACTTTGTAAACTAAGGGATGTTTTTGTATTTTTACACAGGAGGATCAAATGAACACTCAACGGTACGTACGAGAATGGTCTGATTAGGAGGAACAATCATGGGCCAAAGGCAAACCCATCCTTAGGATTTCGCTCAACTAATGTCATAGGGGAATTTGCTTGTTCCATAAGTGACTTGGCCAAGAATGATATTTTTCGTTATTCTTGTTTCTTCCTAAACACAGCTGAAAGAACTTTCCAATTGAATGGTATTTTTGACCCCACATGTTGATAGCAGTGTCCAATTCTCCTTCATTTAGAGTGTATGAATGTGTGCGTCAGTCTGTGTGGGATGAAGGTCTTGCGGCTGGTTGATGGTGCATGGAACTTAAGTAATTCATTACTAGCTCTGTGTATGTTCTATTGCAAGTGCAAATGGGAGGCTATTATTTTTTTAGGGACAGACAGCAGGTCAAGAGAGTATACTGTGTAGGTGTTCAGTGGAAAACTTACATTACCATGGAGGCAATGTATAGGATAGTAATGGTAGAAATAAACTAGGTGTGTGGTTTAATTAAAAATAAAATGCAAACATAGCAGTGAAAAATAGTTTTAAAACAGAATTTTCAAGATGAGCTCTGAATTGTGAATAAGATTAGTTCAGCCATGAAGGTTCTGGCTCACATTGTCTTTCCAAAGCAGATCTTTACATCTAGAAAGACAGGGGCAGGAATAAAAGCAGTTTCTGAAGCTATTTTTGTTTTTCAGAGTTCACACTTACGACAGTCCATCAAAGTCATCACCTGTAGTCCCCTACCAGACACTGAACTACTGTTTTTCAGATGCAGAGGTCACAGCATGGAGCAAGCTTTAGCAAGTCAATGTGTGAACCACCACTCACCTTTTATAACCCTCAGTATCCTGAAACTGTAGCAGAACTTGGGAAGATGTTGCAGGTCATAGATATGGAAAACTGGATCTCAAATAGGTTTTTGTCTTAATTCACATGCCCAGTTTTGCTTGTCTGAAGGACTGAACAACTGTTTAATGAATGAGCAATTTCTCCTTATTTAAAATCAGTAAGCATGAACTGCTATATAAATATGCTGGCAAATCAATTAAATTAAAGGAAAAAACAAGCTCTATGTTAAGTTTTTCAGAAAGAATGAAAAAAACACCTGGTTCATTTTGGGATGGTGAAGACAAGGTGCCCTTTTCTATGCAAGAACTAAAACATAGGGCTGGAGTCAGCCAAATCTCCTAACACTACAAGTTTCTAAGAGTGCCTCCTTGTAGTGTTGCTGCTCCAGAACAAAGAAACTAACCCCTCTTCTCCAGAAATGGCTCAGGTATGAGGTAAGAAACTAATGTTTCCTTGTCCTTCTGATGAAATATTCCCTGGTGCCCTCCCAAAAGCCACAGCATGTATTGTGTTATGTGCTTAGTTTCTGGAGATCAAGGTCAGGATGACAAAATAAATATATGCATATTCTGATGAGATTATTTCCACTGGTGGCTAATGCTTAAAGTAAGTTGTTACTAAACTCATACTCTTGTCACAGTCACCGGACATGCAGAAATGCCCAGTTTTAACATGCAAGTCCGTGTATCTATTTTTTTTTTATCTGCACCTGCATTGCCTTCAGCGTCTCTGTGCACACACCATCCTGCCTCAGTGAATAAAAAAAAACAACTACCTTCCCACTCCAGCAGCAACTCACCAATGGCTGCAAAAATCTAGGCAAAATGTGGAATCCAATCCAAAATGCTGTCCAGATAAATTTAGAGAATGGCCAGCAATCTTTCTTGGCAAAGGTATTAAGACAAGCGGATATGTTTTGATCTCAAATAAATTAATTTTTAGAAGCAGAAGTAGCATGAGGGATGGCATTACGCTGCTATTTTAAGAATCCATTAGCAGCAGTTAATATTTTCTCTTTTACAGAAACCTACCAGATTAAATAATAATAATAGAGTGGGGGGAAAAAAAAAAGGCACAGGTAGCTGTTTTCTTGTAAGACCAATAAGTCTATGGATGCAAATCTCCTCACTCCATTTGAAGAATATTGACTTCTTGTTTGCTGTTCATATAGTTTCTAGACTGACAGTCCCCATTTTTCCATTTGTCCCCAAAAGAAAGAAAAGTGATATATTTTGTCCACTCCTGAAGTCCACCAGTTCTAAGATTATGTTAAATACTATAAGCTTTACATGGTGAATAAAAAGGAGACATATGGTGAACTCTGTGTTTCCAGAGTTCAGTGCGGAGGATTTTTCAAGAGAACCCCCATTCTACCATACAATCTAAAAAAACCAACAACTCCATTGGGCTTATTGCTGGGTTTTGGATTATTTCACTAGAGAATACCCTGGACCTATGGGTATGACAGACACAAATTAAGAAGAAATTCCCTAAAACGCTGCTTGACAATGACCTCCATTCACACCTACCAAGAAGCGATATGGATATGAGTAAGTTGTAAACTAAGATTCATTTTCTTCTCACAATTACACGACAGATGTTATTTTAGAAAATAACTAAAGCCTCTAAGACAGTATTTCAACACGTGAAAATACAAATGGCACTTTGTGTTTGTTTCTGTGCTGCATTATTGTTCTCGGAGTAAAATTTCATTTTTGCCTTATCGTTAACAGACTCCTGTTAAGTTATTGCTGTGTAAAAGTATAGGAACATCCCATCAGTTCTAATTACAGGCACTTTCAGTTTCTGTTTCATCTTTTAAAATAGATTTCAAGCTATCTTGCTGAAGTGTATGTGTATTTTAAATGTCACCACTGTCCTGCCACAACTTTGTTCACACGTAACTGCACCTAGAAGACTAAACTCCCCTGGAATCAGCAAAGAGAAGCTGATTATTTCAGCTCTGCAA
This sequence comes from Eubucco bourcierii, assembly GCA_013396675.1. NCBI lineage: Eukaryota > Metazoa > Chordata > Aves > Piciformes > Ramphastidae > Eubucco > Eubucco bourcierii. The sequence goes on along the minus strand of VWZE01007525.1, from coordinate 785,850 downwards.
CCTTTATTTGAGATGCATTGCAGTCAGGGAAATACAGGAAATAAGACCAAATGAGAGTTTGCTGATACTGTATCTGCAGTTCACTGTAAAATGCCAGGAGGAAAAAAACAAACCACATAATCGTCTCCCCCCTCCCCCCTCAAAGACCACCTTTCATATGGTTTTCATTGTGATTAAGTGCTTTTTTTCCTTTATCCAAAGACATTCTGAGGGTTGACTTATTCGACTTCACTATATCGCACACCATCTGCAAACCAGCAAAGATGTGGCCACTCCTTTTTGCAGAGAAAACATGCTCTGACAAAAGAGAACAATTTACTTCCTATGCTTTGTGTTTAAGCTTTGCAAGGCATTATCTTACCACTTTTTCTGATGAAAGCTAAAGGACTTTTAAAAATGTACTTCATTTAACCTATTTACATCCCATGTAAAATCGTGAGTTTGAAAATACTTCTCCACTATCACATATATTACAGAATATTTAAACTGTTACAAGTATAGTAAAATACTTTTGAAGTATCTTGATTTCTAAAGATGCAGTATCCTTATAGCTACATTTTTTTGTACTAAAACCTGATTTACTGTGAAAATCGATCAGAATGTAAGCCTTTTTTTTTTTAAGGTACCAAAGAGCATGACTTCATAAGCATACATTACACAGCAACTGTTATGCTACAGCAGAACTGTGAAAAACACAACAATCTTTAAATTTCTTGGTGCACTTCTCCAGATATAAATCACAGGCCAAAGCATAATACAGTAACATGAGCTGTTTTTTTTTCAGAAGGTAGTTATAAACCAGACTTTATTTCCAATTCTTCCTTTTCAGATTGTTGGGTTTGTTTTTTTAAAAATAAACTTCTCTATTACCTGGACACGGATGGAGGCACATGGGAGTGTTGGGATATATATGGATGAGCGTTTGAATGAGCAGGAGGGAGCAGGGTGGATTTACTGAATGATCTTAAGACTTTTTTTGCTGTGGAAGATGCAGTTTTGCACACGGACCTTTCCTAACCAAAGTTCAAACTAAAAAATGAGTGGGATACTAACAGTGAAATTTACTCCAATTTTGATGTCCCCATCTTCAATAAAGGAGAAAGAGATTTTTTCCATTAAACAGCATTTATTACCAGAAGATAATTTTATAAATGGCAGCTAGAATACATTTGCAATGTGGCTAATGGAAAACAAGACTTATGATCACTGTTATTCCCACTATTAAAGGGGAGAAAGGTTACCCGGCAATTTGTCCATGCTCTGCACTGTGATTTTACCCCAAATACCAACATCACTGATGTAATTTTCAACACTATTAATTCTGTTATACATTACTCCAGCAAATAATCATATATACAAGTCAGCCTAAATCTATTTAATTAATCGTGTAAGCATAACAGAGAATAAGGAATACTGCATCTTCATCTCCAAGTATAAACTGCTGTTGCAATGAGCCACTTTTGCAGTGTTGAATAAAACAGGTGCTCAAAAAATAATGACAATTTGAAATTTCAAAAGTTCTGTATCAAAGCTGCTTGCTCATTGCAATTTCCTATAATGCTGGCTACTGAGGTTTCCTGACAAATCCATTGGATCCTTTTGAAAACTATATGAAACCTGACATTCTGTGGCACAGTTTCCCTTGTAGGGAAATAGGCACAGTGGAATGACCCATCCTTTACTCACACTTAAAAGCATAAATCTCTGTCTTCCTGAAAGAATGGGACACTGTGTATTTGTCTCTCCCAACTGCTTAATTAGTATGGACTTGCTATGTTGTGGCAAGGTGAGATCTGGTATTTCTGCATCCTTCATATGATGGTAAGCCTTTGCTGTGATTATGAAATGCCATTGATCTGTGGTGGGATACCAGGATCAAGGAAACTATCCTGGAGCAACCACCTTTGGTCTTTGCACAGAAATTTGGTGTGTCCGAATTGCAGTCACTGAGGGAGGGACACCCTTAAAATCTGGGGGATATATGCTCCATATCCAAACCCCCCTCTCTCGCAGGGTAACTTATCTTAAAATTCTTCTGAAAGGGAAAAAAAATTAAAAAATGAGAAAACAACCTTGTAGAGTATTTGGAGTCAAACCCTGTGTGTGCTGGTATAAATAAGAAACTTGACAAGAACCATACTGGGTACTTGAAACCCAGTAGTGGACTACTGCTGGTTGTGCAAGTGTTCTAAGAGTAACAGCAGCACAAATAAAAGCCCTTATATGTGGCCTGGAAAAGCTGAGAATATACTTCCTGCCTGTGAAGTAAGAAAAATTAGTGTACACTCTTTTACCTTTGGCTTCATTCCGTCACCATTGACGTGCTCTGTACCTACATACCTTGGTGTGAATGCTCCTTTAATTCTGTACCACTTTGGAGTTCTTTGAATGAAACCAGACCCTCTTTCAGTTGCAATGTTTCCTATGCACAAAGTAACGGGCAACCAACTGGTCGCAAGGGACTCACACAGACCAACCTTGGCCTTGGGATATGAGACATATACTCAGACATATACTGCTTCATGAGGCAGATCAGAGTTGCATGCTGAAATTAAAGGTCTTGACTTCTTTCAGAGGAGTCTTTCCCTCTCTATTGACTGCAGAGGGAGCCTGAAGAGGACATTGGTTTCTCCCAGTTATACTCTGCCTTTGTGTATAACATCAGAGATGGCCTCTCTCACAGTTGCTCTTGTATGTTAACAGAGTGGCCTTAAGAGTCTCTGGTCAAACCAACTTAATTTTCTACGGGAAAAAAATAATAAAACATTCTGAAAGGAATTCTGTATGCAACTGATTCTTCAACCAGATTACTCCTATTCAAGTAATCAGTCAGTAGAATATTTTTGGGCAGGAAAATAATTTTATCAATTGATGCTAAATGCTGAGCATGCCAAATCCATTTAAGGGGGCTGATATTGAAGTACATACAAGACAGACCTCAGATGAACCATGACCCATCTCATGCATACACTGACAATCAATTTTTAAAACAACAGCAGTAACTGCTGGCAAAGACCCAGTTCTGGTGCCCCTCAACGCCTCATGCCCTACCCAGGAGCCCTGATACGTGGCAGCCTTTTCACGCTTTGCACAGACGCTCAGCACCTTTGTTTCATTCCTGATTTGGAGCCAGATGTGGTGAAAGTTGAGTAGCAATGCAGTCAATGCCTGCAAATGATTTGTGCTATGTTTTTCTGATCACCTGGCAGAGGGGAACCTGAGCTCTGACAGTACCGAAGTCCTCTCAGAGCACTGATAATCTAACTGGTACTGAGAAATATTGAACATATTTAAGACAAACTCTAGGGCATGTGAAAGCAGTTATAAAGTATATCCCAGTCATAGTAACTGTTGTTTTCATTATCTGCATGGGTATTCAGTGCTGGCATTTCTTAAGATTACCTTAATTTCAGAACTCTCCCAACACTACCACAATTACTTCAGGATCAGAAATTAATTCAGACTGGTCAAACATTCAAAAATCGACAAGTGACATCACAAGTTTAATCTGTGCAATTCCTGGAACCAAATATTCATAATCAAATACGTTGCAAAAGACTTTTATGTATACATCTTTCACCTCTAAGCTATAAAAATCTCAACACTTAAAAAAACCTTGCCAAGCCTCCTCTTTGTCAAATCTAGCTGAACAGACAGATGCTTGTGAGGAAAGAGAACAGAGAAACACTATCTTGTTTGCATGAACAACTGATGACTAAGAGTTTCTCTCTTTCCTACATAATTCAATTAATACAAATTGGTTCATGATTATAGGGCTGTATGGGAATGATCAAGAATTTCCTTTTATTTAATCTGAAAAGGCTTGGATTGAAAATCCCAGCAGAGGCAGCCACTGGTAACCATATAAAGGGCCACTTATATCATACTAGACAGCTGGTAAAATCTTGTTATTCCCAGGGAGAAACCTAATGTCTTGCAGAGCACCACTGCAGAAACATTTCTCCTTCCTACTTACAGTTCATCCACTGACTCCTCAACAACCAACTCTTTCGTTTATCTTTCTTGCTTTCCAGATACAGGTATTATGTTAAAGGAAATGAAAGTATTTCATCGCAGTACCTAGCAGGTCAGTGAAACCATAAGGAACATTAACTCAAATGATCTTATGTGCTATATCTGCACACTTTTCCCCCGCCCTGCCCTCCACCCCTTCTGTTGGTGTGGAGTAAATAATTGTTTTGAGAGACATTTTAATCATTATTGCTTTTTCTCTGCAAGAGATGCAGCTGTTTACTCTGTTTTGTTTTGTTGGTACATGCAATTCCATTTCATGAATGGCTACACCACTTATCCTGGTACCAATGTGTGTAAGATCTACTTCCTTGTGTTCAAATAACTGTCATGGGGAAGTGGATTAGCTGCATGAAAAAAAACTGCATGTTGAAAATGGGGTAGTCGTCTTCAAATGACCTCTTTCTCTATGAATCAGGAAACAGTTCTAAATAAGCCCATGGTAAAATACAGATACTTAATATTGTACTTTCAGCAGAGATGCTGCTAACCCTCATTCATTTTACAGACTTCAACAATAAACGAAAAGAAAAAAACAAAGAAGAAAAAGTTTAAATCGCTGGTGTCCTCTACGCCATAATGACAAATTGTGGTACAATATTAAAATGCCACCATCGTTATTGCAAAAGTCACTCAAGTGACCCTTCAACTCCCTCTGCAGTGGGACCTTCTCCAGCAGATTCTTCTTGCCTACTCACATGCAGCTTGTCTGCAGCACAGCTTGGTCATAACACTGACACCAGCCAGATGGTATTCAAAAAAGGGGAAAAGATAGGACAACAAAGGTTTAGGCGTCTTGCATTCATCATCATCATCATCATCGTCGTCGGTTTGTGGTATCTAATCCTCCAATCAGCAGTGATTTTTTTCAGGAAGAGAATGTCCAACAGCTGAGAAAACATACAAGCTATAAACATTTTTTGTCAAAGGATGCAGCATGTAAAATAATGCCCATTCCTGTAGCATTTCGGCTGCTATTTCCCGGGTGATTGTGATGACACTTTCAGGGGGTAGCCATGCTAAAGGGCAGATGGGGTTAGCTTCGGATGGTGAGGAGAAGAGTGGCACTTCTTTTCCTGCTTTTTTTTAAACTTCTTTTTTGTTTGTTTGTTTGTTTTGTTATGGACATCAACGAAAACCCTGCCTGTTAACACTGTAGAAGGGGATTCAGCCCTGCTGAATTCACTCCAGATAGTTAAGAGACCCAGCTCTTAAACTCAGCTGGAACAGGTAGCGTTTCTCAAACCAGCATGTGCCTGCGGCGGTGGAGCGCCAAGTGATCTGAGCGGGAAAAGCTGCGGTCACAGTCTGCACACTTGAATGGCTTCACTCCTGTGTGCTTGCGGTAATGCCTCGTCAGTTCGTCGGACCGAGCAAACTTCCAGGTGCAGCCTTCCCAGGTACATTTGTAGGGTTTTTCTCCTGGGAGAGACAAAAGAAAGAGGGAAGGAGGGAAAAAACAGGTGGTGATTTTCCCCTTGTTGCTCTTAATCCCTGCAACCCCTTCTGCACGCTTCCCATGAACACCCACTGCCTAAGGGTTGCTTTAGGCCAAATTACACAATTGTGAAGTACTGAATCTGTTGAATATAAGGAAAGGGCCTTGAGATTTATCATTCCTGCAGCATTCACATGACTAAGAAAATCAGCAGGATTAAAGCAACAATATAGATCCTACCTCGCAGGGGCGATACAAGGATTAAAATCAGGACAAATGGCTGTGTAATTATTCTCATGATTATGATACAAGCTTGCTACTTTTGTCTTGCCAGGCTATGCTTTCTTCAAACATGGATGGATTACCTGATATATTTCAGCAACTTATCACAGGATGCCACAATCTTCCAATCATTTTAATGAAATTTATGATGTTTTCCAATTAATTGCATAAACAACACTGCAGGACACTTCATAGCAAGTGGGTAAAAATGAATTACCAGTTCCTAGTTAAACATAAATACTCAATCTGTGAAGTGTCCTCTTTATTTATTGCACTTGCTTTCAGCAAAACTAATTTTGCATGTAAGATGTCACCAGGAGTGGTGTACAAGCTTTAAATGAACTCAGCCTTTGGGACTTGTGTTACACTGTTGGTAAATACTCATTTACTTCAATGAGATCAGACTTGGGCTAAGTGGAGATTTTTGCCATGTTTGCAGGCTATCACGGTTTCTATCACCGGCCCTCAGACTCTACGTGTTAAACACTCTTGACAGTTACCTTGATCCCAGAGTCAAGCATGCACCAGAACTAAGGATGGGAAATGGTGTGAGGTTATTTTTCACCTCCCCTTCTGCAGCCAACTAATCACAACCAGAACAACTAAAGAGCGACAACAACCATTTCCTTCATCAGGCGCAGCCGTTCCTCAGTTATTCATTATCTCTTGTGAATCATGAGCAGTTTGCAAGAAACTATTTCAATTACATGAACCAGTAACGCAACACTTGCTTTGTCGTTTGCAGCACCTCCCTCCATGTGTCTCTTCAAAAGTAATTAAATGCTTTGCTGAGAGCCCTTGGTTTCAAAAGAAAATTCCTGAGTAAGAATATCATCACGAACTTCAAACAGCCCAGAAAAGTCCATCTGAAATGGCCATGGATACCTCTGTAAGGAAACTGGAAGTTGCCAGCAGGGCTGTCAGCAACATTTGAGCCTGTTGGGTTGGTACCTTCTGTGAACCATCTGAGTTGTGCTACAGTTTTGATGTCAGATGGGGGTGATGGTGGTGAGAAACAGTTGCTGTGAAGAGAACTCAACAATCCAGGCTCTCAGGTGACCACAGCCCACAGCTATACCAGCAGCAAATTAGCTTAAATAATTTTATAGTCCTCACCCAAGCACAAAGCACCAAATAGTGTCCATTGCCCCGAGTCCCCTGCCTGGTTGCAACATTAGGCACCTGGAATCTGGCAGCTGCTACAAGGTGGATGGGCACAAGTTACACAGCAGATAGAGGGTTGAACACTCTTGCCAATGACACAGTGCTGCAAAATGTGCTCAGACTCACCACTCATTTGTCTTAGATATGTATTCTCGCCACAAACAGCTGATGTGGAGTACCGAACAAACATAGCAGTATGCCTGTCCAACTTGGCAGTCTCTTCACACTACATCAACACTTTCCAAGTGGAGAGCTTGCCTCGTCCATCCTCAGCATATTTCTAAATTCTCATTTTGTTTAGACTCCGGATACACCACGGTTGATTTCTTTGATCACAGAGACTTCCAGAGCAAAGCATGGGGCTATTTCTTAAGCTCTGGATTCTCATTTAAAAGTATCTGAAATTCTAAGTCTCTCCAATCATGAGATCCTTCCCCTGCAATAGTTTCTTCAGTACAGAAAATCTCAGATCTTTCCCTCGGTAGAAAGCAAATGGAGAACCTGATGAAAGGAAGGGAGAGTTGGTGGAAGACAAATAGCAAAACCACTGTGCTAACCCATTAAAACATCATCCTTTTGAGCAAGAAAGGAAAGCCAGTTGATGGAAAGATGTGAGTACAGATCACTTGGCTGGAGTTCCCAGGTGTTTCTTCCTTGCTCTTCAAGGAGCCCTGCTTACCCAGCCCCTTACATGAAAGAGACAGGACTAACCACATTCCTCCCAAGCTATTTACGCCATGGAAGGATATCATTCTTATAAGCCCAACCTAAGAAGACCTTTGACTATTTTTTCAATGGAACATACACATAGAGCAAAAGAAGGCAAAAAAACCCAGGCAAAGTAGCACTGGTCTCAAGATGTTCACTCATGTGCACCTTAAAAAAGGAAAACTGTGAAAGAGATGATTTTTCATTAGGATTAAACAAAAACATTTCGCACAAACCTAAGTTTTAGTAAAACAACAATACTATAACTTTTCTGTTTAACACCTATAATAACTGCGGATGGACAGGTGCTAGAAAAATAAGTGTTATTCATAAGTAATATTAAACTACTGTCTAAACTTTTGTTTTGTAATATTCAAGGCACAAAGACTAACTACTGAGTTTGCAAAAAACCAGACAATCCAAAAGTTGAAAGGATGCTGAAACCATTAGCAGGAGCAGAATTCCTAGAGGATAGGAAGCTTTGGCTGAAGAGCTTGAGCACTCAATAGCTAAAATTCTCAGTACAACTAACAGAGAGAAGCAGGAACATATCAGTGTAGCCTAAAGAGTAGTGAGGAGGTGGAAAAAACTAGTTTGTTACCAAAGAAACTGGTCCCAGTTTTTTCCCTTTCCTTTTGTTTTTCTTTTTCCTTTCCTTTCCTCTTTCCTTTCCTTTCCTCTTTCCTTTCCTTTCCTCTTTCCTTCCCTTTCCTTTCCTTTCCTTTCCTTTCCTTTCCTTTCCTTTCCTTTCCTTTCCTTTCCTTTCCTTTCCTTTCCTTTCCTTTCCTTTCCCTTCCTTCCCTTTCCTTCCTTCCCTTCCCTTTCTCACTTTCTTTCTCGCTTTCATTATCTCTTTCTCTCTTTCTCTCTCTCTTTCTACCTCTTTCTCACTTTCTCTCTTTCTACCAATTTCCATTTCAATATTGGATTGCCACGAAGTCGAAGTCAAATACTCAACCATTTTGGCTCAGACACTTCTGCCTCTGTGTGATCTCTTGAGCTTAAGTAGTTAACAAATACGTGGGTTCAAAGTGTGGGCACGTTTCGGCTCCTTGGATGGCTTGGCAGCCGCTGGAACAAGGGTGCAGAGTTACTGTCACGCACCCACATACTCAAATTCTTTCATCTCTAAGGAGAGAAAGCAGGTGGTGCGTCTTGCTCAGGGTAGTGGAAATACAGGTATGAAAGACAGAACAAAACAGTACACAGTTTTTGGAAAATAGTGGTAAAGAGAGCTGCAGAAAGAGACTAAGAACCTGCAGTAATTAATACAAGGAGAGAAAGAAAACTGGAAAATCCTGTTTGTTAGTTCAGTCTTCTGAATCTGTACAGTTTTAGACTTAAAGAAGCTACACAATTTTAAAAAAATGCCTGAAGCTGTGAACATTTTCACAGGAGCTAACCCTCTACTTTTGAAGCTGTCTTTGAAAGCTCTGTTGTTTTGACCCCAAATCTGACCAAAAAACCCCAAACCATAAGGTCCCAAAACATAGATAAATTGTGTTTTGATGCTATTCTGTAGCTCTGTCTTGCAATACATGGATAGCAAACAGCATGCCACAAGAGGCATTAGTGTGATCAGCTAGGACTCTGGAGCATGAAGAAGTTCTTCTAGAGAGTTCCCCGTAGAGAAAAAAGTATTTTCTATTGTCTGGGGAAGCTAATTATGGAGTCTTAAAGGTATGACTCAATGCCCCAAATGGAACTAGTCATTTTTGTAAGCTCCTATTAACAAAACATCTATTTCTAAAAGCCTTCCAAAACCTTGGCTTTTGTAGTCCCGATGCCACAATCCAAATTAGTTTAATTACTTTTACCATATTATTTTTCCTACCTTGCTATGACTCCTCTGACTTAAGCACTTAAGAACACAGTTACAATGGTTACTCATAAAATCTCTCTGAAGTCAAGCAAATAATGAATTAATAATGTTGAATAATGACCACTGTTCAACCAATTCTTCCAAAATTTTCCACTTTCCTCACTGCCCAACATCTGTCCTCCCATATTCTTATCCATGTACTTCAACATCTGGAAGAGCATTCACTGAAGGAAATAAATCTTCCTCAAACTTCTACTTTATAATCCAAGGACGTTCACATATTCCTTTAAAAACCCCAAACCTGTGCAGGTACCAGCAGGAGATCATACCATGTAACAACAGATGAAGGGACCACAGTCTCAGAATTTCCCACGAAGTAGGCTCCTAGGCAGTTATTCTCTATTCATCACCTAGCTAGTGTCATGGTGTTTGATGCCAAATGCTTCAGAGAAGAGTACCACAAAACCACCATGTAAATAGCTATGGGTTACTCTGCCAGTGGGGAAACTGCCCTGGAGCTCCAGGAAACAAAGCTGCGCTTATGTCCCCTGGGCAAGGAACTTTATTTACTGCAATTGCAGATACCCTGTGTACTGCTTGTGTACTTGCAGTTCCTTTTATTTGTGTATTATTTAAGCTTCATTTATTCATCAGTTTAGCAGGCTCTTAGCAACCATGTCATTAAGTAATGATGAGGTAACGCTGTCTACTAACAGGACAAAATACAGCTCTGTGATCAAGTTCTAAACTGATTTCATTCTCTGGTCTAAACTCACCTCTCCATCTGGTATTGCAGGAGAGTGTCATGTCCCTTCTTATCTGTGTCCTCTTCAGATAATTTTTTGGCACATGGAATTGATACTGTGAATTTAAGTCATCACCCCTTCTCTGTAGCCCCTTGCTGCAAAGGTACTCAGCATTTTTGAAATACTGGTAACATTTTTATTCCAAGTAAGAGTCAGACAGGGATTGTTCAGAGGTACAGGTTCAGACGTCTACTCAGAATTTTCTGTATTTGATCTTTCATCATTTTGTGAAAGTGGCACATGCTGGAATTCTGCTTTTGAGAAGGATAAGGTTATGAAATCACTTGGAAATGACATTTGGTTTAGAAGTTTGTGTAGTGATTCCAGACTGTGGGGGGAAGAAATGTATGGCAGATGCTGTTTCTCACTCTGTTCACCAAATACAATAGGTTTGAATCAAACTTGTACGGTTTAATAAGTGGCATGTGGCCAGCCCTGCTATCTATAGGCATATCTTTACACATTCTGTTTCTACTGTCAGTACTCTCAGTGGAGTATTCCCCACATAAAAATAGAATGAGGTCCTAAAGATTTAGCCCATTACAAGTAGAAAGAAAATAAACAACCCAGCAAGCAGGGCCCTGCCTAATGTTTGATGATGTTAATTTTCCTAGTCCAAGTCAACAGATCTGCAGCTTTTCAGGGTTGAAGACATCTGGTGAATACTGGTTTGGTTTCTGCTGCAAGATATTATGCAATATATGTACATATATAAAAGGTGTATTATCTAAGCCAGCTGGTTTCGGCTCCCATGTAAACACCAGAGTTATTCTGAAACATATAGGACAGTCACTCTGCATCCATAGTGTTGGGACTCTGCAAGGGGAAATCATAAACTGAAAGCCACTAATGATGGTAAACTAGATTTTGCATTTCTACTAAAAACACACAATTTCAGACAGAAAAGAATCTTTCTACAGCAAAAACATTATCTGATAATAAGCATCCTCAGGTACTCCCAAAGGAAGAGGGAAGCTTAGCTTTTAGACACAGGAGAAAGGGAAGAAAAGCAACTCTAACTTTTTGTGATATTTTCACTAGTATAATTTTTTAATGAAAATACATCAGAGCACTTATAAAGCACTTTCTAACTTCAAAGTGCCTTATAATTTTTTTTTAAATGTAATCATTTATAAAGTCTTTCTTTGTAACAGCACAGTGTAACAATCATCATGTCTATTCTGTAGGTAGGAAAACCAACACAGTGAGAGGGTCAGCAACTTGCCCAAAACTGCAGAGCAATAGCCACATGGGAAACAGTCACAGAGCAATGCTGTGACTCACATGCTAGGAACACCTTACCTCCTGTAATGAAAGATCTCAGTTTCATGCCTTTAAAATTTTGAAATATTTTCAAACAATTTGATGCAAAAAATTCAATTCAATTATTTAGTTGCCTTTCTAAAAGTCACTTGGGATCTGTTTCCAAGGTACCGATTCGCTGCATCTCTTTGGTGAACGTGGTGAGTTTGACTTTTGTGTTTCAGAATTGTCAAAATATGCAAATAAAGGAAGAGATGAAAGTTTCGTATCAGTTGAGCAAGCCTAGGAAAACAATTTCTATGAGTTAAACAAGAACGTACTGTGCTGCTTGTGGCACGTCTTGAAATTCAGGTTTTTTTATTCCTTGTTCTCTGACTTAGGCAAAGCACAGGGACACCGTTTCTTCATGTGAAAACTGGGAACAAACAATTTCTTCAGTGACAATTTCTACTCTAAAATAAACTCCCAAAGAAACAACAACAACAACAAAAAAGCTCTAAAGGATAAGCTTTGTCTCCTCAGTTTTGCACAACTGACCATTTGTTGTTTGCACTGAAGGCAAGCTGAAGAAGAGACTGGAACCCTGGTTCCTGGGCTGGGTTGTCTGCAGAAATAGATTACTGAAAACTCCTCCTCCTGCCATTAAAGTAAATTAGTTACAAATGGAATTACACTTCCCAAATGAAGAGATGCTGATTTTTATTACCATAAAAAGCAGAATAAATATCTATCTTACTAAAGAACAATACTGACTGTAAAAAACACGCATGAAAAGCGAAAATAACCATTAATAGGACCAAAATAGTACTAAATTTCATAGCCTGTGTGGAGAAAATACTAAAGTGCAGCAAATAACCTCTTGTTCTGCATAGGTATCATCTCTACATAGGTACCATCCAAGTTTTCTCCTTTCCCAAGAAACAATTTCTACTTATGCACTTTCAAACAATGATGACTGAAAACAGTAGATCATCCACTACCTCTTTTTTCCTTTTATCCATGGAAAAAATAAAGCAGAGACAAAGAAAACCTGAATAAAGCATTGGGGGAAAAAAAAACCCCAAACAAAAAACCCCAAACCAAAACGACAAAACAAAACAAAACAAAGGTTTTGTGAACTTGCAGTTTTGAGCATGTTCCACTCTCTAAGATCGTGTTTCTACACAAAGGCTGTCCTGAAAAGGAGAGGTTGGGCACCACAAGGATCTCCAGACACTTCCCAAAAGACACAGGATATCACCAGCTGTGTGCTTTTCAGTAGTGAATTGCTATTCCTGTTCTCTTTGTTGAGAACCGAGCTAGCTGCAAGAGTTAACATCCTTGGAAGCCCTGTACTGAGTATTTACTCCTCCAGGTCTGGGTTCAACATCTGGGAAAGTATTTTGGAGGGAAAGAGAGTAAAGAGGTCTTTCTTGCCTTCATGCCACTGCAGGGTTACATATGGTAGACCACAATCATGCTTGAGACCTTAGATGAACTACAGTTCTTTGGAGGTAGAATGTTAAGTACTAAAAGGTTTGCTTAGAGAAAATTTTACTCTGCATAATGAAATTATCATTATTCCCTTGTGCCACACACAGACAAAACACATATGCACCCCATATTTACAAAGTCAAGGGGCAGTGTTGCAAATATTTTTCATAACCTGGAGACTGAAAACAATCACAGATGCAATTAGACTTGCTTTCCCATCAAAGTGCCTTGGAATAACCACATGGGCACTCTTCCATATCGGCACAACATCAGACCTACAATGCAGAGGAATGATTCCCTGTGTGTAAGGTGAGTTCAGAGCTCACAAAACAGGCCAGAAATGAAATAATGTAACTTTCCATAGAGCAGCTATTGGAAGAGAACTGGACGTACAAGCTCCTTGTGGTATGGACACCTGCCCGTAAGTAGCTGGACACAGACAACTATCTCATTACACCCAGAGGTTCCCATTTCTGCATGTCAATTTACTAGGCTGTGGTGACACTGGTAAGTTTGCTTTTATACCCTGGTACATATTGCACCATCACACATCTACTTGAAAATACAGTTTGATCCCATCACATCAACGGGAATAGGCTGAGGCTTCAGCTGAGGCTTCTACAGCCCCAGTTATTAAATAATGTGTTTATATTCGAAATAGAAACTGCATGAAGAAAGACCAGAAAAGCTACAAGCAAAAACTTCCATGAAATATACTGTTTTCCACATTGGAAAGCTCTATTATTTATTTAAACTGGCAGCATATTTTAAACACCAAAAGAAAGTATTTCTTAAAAAATAAAAGCATCACCCAATACAAATAGAACCTCCTATTTTACCTAAAGGAAATTAATTTTTAAATTGGTTTTGTTTATTTAAATTCCCAGATTCTGGAACGGCATGTGAACCTGCTGTTGCAGCTTTTTTCACCAGACAGATTTATGTGGAGGAGGGAGAGCTCTGGGACAAGATCCTAAGGAGCACATGACACATGAGAAAGAAAAGCTGGGCTTTTGGAGGGCAAGTCTAGAGAGTAGGTGACAAAGAGGTGTTAACGTTAAACTAGGCCAAAGATCTACATGGTTCAAGTCAAAGCCAGAAGAATTATTCGAAAAATGTTGCTTCGTCCCAATATTTGCCTAAAGAAGGGATTACAAGTCTGTAAATATCTCACTGGAACTTATAGCAAGCAAAATGCATTAAACAAACCTTAAGAAAACAACAGGTAATGAATGGAGTTTTTAAACACAGAGCAAAAATAACTTTTTTTCGGTTCCTGCGTCTTCTTAATTCACTCTGAAACTGCTCAAAGGAAAATGTGAACAAAGACTAATGACAGAGGCCCTTTCATATGAAAATAATATATAGAGCAAAAGTGAGTGAGAGGAATGCAATGTTTGAAAAAGCACAGACTAAATAAAACACCCATGTACTTGCTAGCCTTCTCTCTTCTAGGGTGGTGTCTCAACCCAGCTACATAGGAACGTCTTGGGGAGGAAATGCTGTCATTTTCTCTGGTACAAAATCGTATTTCTGAGATGTAACCACCACTGAACACCACCCTTCCCCCTTCCCCCCCCCCCCCCCCCCCCCAAGATACTGACAAAAAGGTTTCATTACGTCTATAGCAAAGGTATCTCATCTCTCAGGAATGATAGAGGTGCTAATCAGGGACAAAGCAACAAACACAAAAAAAATGCATTTGGCCCGGGGGCTGTATTCAGCCTGCCTCTGTAAATACCTAGTGAAGAATCTGCAGCACTGGCACTGAGAAAAGCAAATCAGACCTGCTGCTAATCTGGGTTCGCAGATGAAAAGCAGGAGTTGCAGCCCAGTATCTGAGCCCCTTTTGAAGGGAAAGCAATGTCCTACACTCATGGACTAAGTCCATTACCACTTCACACCAACTGGGAAGTCCCAAGTGCCAGTGACCCCAGAAAGCCACTCTGCATTGTTCCTCCAGAAATTTGTAACTAATAACTCAAATAAAGTTTCACATAAATATGGAATGCTGGTTACTCCTACAATAAAAGAAAATCCTATGGAAGTAAGAGATAGGGAGAAATCTCTTCTGTATCAGAAAAGCACATGTAATTGTAAAATTACATCCCACATAATCTTAAAGCAGGTATCTTCTTTTTTTATTACTTCTTCAGAATGACTCACACGTTTTAAGCTCCATGGGTTTCTCTATATGGTAAGAGGATAGCCACAATGAGCAAGAATCACAGAATCATAGATTCATAGAATATCAGGGGGTGTAAGGGACCTCAAAAGATCATCTGGTCCAGCCCCCCTGCCTGAGCAGGATCACCTAAAGCAGATACGCTGGAATGCACCCGGATGGTTCTTGAATATCTCCAGTGAGGGAGACTCCACAACTTCCCTGGGCTGCTTGTTCCAGTGCTCTGTCGCCCTCACAGTGAAAAAAAAATTCCTCCTCAGGTTCACACGGAACTTTGTATGCTTCAACTTCCACCCAGTGCCCCTTGTCCTGTCACTGGGCATCACCGAGAAGAGGCTGGCTCCATCCTCCTGGCACTCACTCCTTACATATTTATAAACATGAATAAGATCACCCCTTAGTCATCTCCTCTCCAAGCTAACAAGCCCCAGCTCCCTCAGGTTCTCTGCATAAGGAAGATGTTCAACTTGGTTAATCATTTTTGTGGTCCTGCATTTGACTCTTTCAAGCAGCTCCCTGTCCTTCTTGAGTTGGGGGTGCAGAACTAGACACAATAGTCCAGATGAGGCCTCACCAGGGCAGAGCAGAGGGGAAGGAGAACCACCCTTGACATACTAACCATGGTTCTTTTAATACACTCCAGAATGGCATTGGCCCTCCTGGCCACAACAGCACACTGCTGGCTAGTGAAAGGCCTCACCAGGGCAGAGCAGAGGGGAAGGAGAACCACCCTTGACATACTAACCATGGTTCTTTTAATACACTCCAGAATGGCATTGGCCCTCCTGGCCACAACAGCACACTGCTGGCTAGTGAACATCCTTCCACCCACCAGGACTCCCAAGTCCTTCTCCCCTTTACTGCTCTCCAGCAGGTCAATCCCCAACCTATACTGATACATGGGATTGTTCTTTCCTAGGTGCACAACTCTACACTTGCCCCTGTTGAACTTCATTAAATTTCTCCGTGCCCAACTCTCCAGTCTAAGTCATCAGCAACTCGAGGTTTAAAATACAAGACAAATCAAATTTCCCTTCAAATAACTGTGTAGTTGGTTAGGGTTCTCAGGTCTACATGTCAGTCATCACTTTGGGACACATTCACACCACTTAGCATGTACTCTGTGTACCTAGAAAAAAGGGAAGAGGTTTCAATTTCCCTCATATGTACTATGCAATACACATGCTTCTAGACTCTGCGGCCTCCTAACAGACACCATAATTTGCCTCTTCATTTTATGTAATATGCCTTAGATTTACATGCCTTCCCTATTTAAGAGGAGACAGATGATGCCTATGAAAACCGGACCATGATATGCAAACATGATTCAAGTTAAAACAGAGTATCAAGCACTAGGATTTGCAGACTAAGTAGCCTGTGGATGAAAAGTGAAAATAGCTTTTATTCATGTGGTCAGTCAGTGGGACAGTTTGTCCATGATGAGGTGCATCACCACATGTGTCCTCTGGGACATTGCCTACAGCCAGCAGCCACTGCCTTGCTGTGTCTCTTTTGGTAGCTGGAATCATAGAATCATAGAATGGTAAGGTTGGAAGGGACCCCAAGGATCATCTAGTTCCCACCCCTTGCCATAGGCAGCGACACCTCCCACTAGGACAGGTTACTCAAGGCCTCATCCAGTCTGGCCTTGAACACCTCCAGGGAGGGAGCATCCACAACCTCCCTGGGCAACCTGTTCCAGTGTCTCACCACCCTCACTAGAAAGAACTTCCTCCTAACATCTAGTCTAAATCTCCCCTCTGCCAGTTTAAACCCACTGCCCCTTGTTCTGTCGTTGCAAGACCTTGTAAATAATCTGTAATCTTTTTTCTTTTGATGATCAACACTTTTCATTCATTAATAAATTAATAAGGTAACTGAAATGAGAACGAATAAAGAAGGGATTGTGTGGTTTTCATATGATCACTGTCATCTATCCAAAAGGTATTTTGACTTTCCAATGTCTCCTTTGTATTGTTATGGCAACTAGTCCAAGTTTTCCCTCCTCGATTTCCTCAACACAGACTCCCCTGTCCTCTCATGTTGCCATACACATACTTTATCCACGACTTATATATTGATTGAAACTATAATGAAATGCATTATTTCACTTTACTGCCTTTCATTTAACCTCATAAATACCATGACCATAAGGCTTTACCCTGCTCACCAACCTAGTTTACAAACCATAGTTCATTACAGTGACAGATAATTGAACAAAAAAAAAAAAAAATTGGTAGTCAAGTGAAATTTTGCAGGGAAATTGCAAACATTTTTGATTCTTTCACAATTTTCCATTGACATTTCAGAAATGTCCACCCAGCTAATGAGAAGGTCAAGATGTGTGCCCTCAGTTTTATGGCAAGAAGTTGTCTGTCTGCTTTTTGCCAAAACAACTAAAGTACTTAATGCATTTTACAGTTTCACAGATCTGTGATGTCCAGTTTCACCAGCTTTGCTAATTAGTTACTAAACTTTTTATAACCCATACAAGCCTTTCAATGCTGTGATTTAACTCTGATTTACATAAAACATAGCAGATTTTCATCATCTCTTCAGAGAGAACTGAGTCTGTAGGTCTTTCACAAACCACGGCCAGAAAGGAAACAGCAATTTACTGAGATAAATTTAAATACTTTTAGAATCAAATTTTCAGTGGGGTGAAAAATCCACAAGGGAGGGAACTATTACTATTAAATCTACAACGCTCAGTTGCCCTACTGGAAGTGTCACTGACAACTTTGTTACTGCCTAAAAAGGCTTGAAATAGCCATTAACGTCATTTAAAAAAGGCTACAGTTGCTTCCTTCTCCATCTTCAAAGTAAAAGAAGTAAACTGAAGAAGACAAGTCCCATCAGGGCTGCACAGGCACAGACCTCAAGAGAACAGCTCTCACTATTCCGGGGGCTGACACCAGCACCTACGCTGAGCACAATGCAGGCATATGCAGACTGGGAATGCAAACCAGGGCTGCTGGTTTTCCCATTTTTGAAAGATTACTCATTTGTAGAGTCACATATTAGTAATTTTCTTTAAGTTCAATGAAGCAGAAACTAACTCAACACAACTCCAGCAAGCCAGTTTCTCACAGTTTCTCCTTGCAGGAAGAGCTGATAAACCTGAGCTGTGAGAATGCCTGTAAGCCCTGAAGGCTCTCCATCACACTCGATACCTCCTGATAGCTTTGTTTGATGATCTGGCAAAACAACAAGAAGCTGATACTAGAAAGAGAAATTTAATATCATTGCTTGTGATTTATGAAATGCTCTAACTACTACAGGTTTCACTTGCAGTTTTTCTAGTTGGAGACAATACGTAATTCAAGCTCGCCCCCCAGTGGACCATGCACCCACACTAAACTTCGAGGACGCTGGTGAGAAGTACTGGGAGGGGAGCTACATGACAGCACTTAAAAAAAATAGTAGTTACTGGGAGAAGAATTAAACACAACTATTTCAGTATATAATTACACTGTGTATTATTACATTTTAAATTAAGATAAAAGAAATACACCTTCTACCAGGCTTTTCACCCTGTCAAAATGTCACACTGTTTTTCCTCCTGTTCCTCCTCCAAAATGACTGCAAACTTTTTAGTGGCTCTGAACAGATAGTAAATTAAAAAAAACAAAACCAAAAAAATCCACAAAAAAACCCAAACAGTTTTTCTGCTCTCAAACACATCCTGCTTAGGCAAACAACTGTCAGCAAGAACAGCCTGCCTAGGGAAAAAAAAAAAAAAAAAAAAAAAGAAAAGAAAAAAAAAAGTCCAGATTACACAATGCTGAGTTTCTGTGATCTTTTGTCAGAAAGTTTCCTACTGAAACTTGCTCACCTTTGCGTGCATAGCTGTCATATTTCATTTATACTTATCCAAAGCTGCACTAATCACTGTGGGTCACATGTAAATAAGTAACTTCTTTTGCCTGAAGCAAAAATAAAGGCTAAGATAAAAAACAGTAAAACGAGATTAATGCAGAGAGTACACTTGTGGCTGATGCTATATGTGCATCTGAATATACCAACTTCTTTACCAAGGTCTGAGAAATGTTCTGTAAGAAACATGTTAACAGCAGGACACAGATTTACACGATGGAGCCACTGGCTTGGTTCAGTGCTCACCTTCTCTCCAGACTATACTTAGATGTCTTACATTGCAGTAAGCATGACAATATAACACAGTTAATTAACAGCTGACCATTTAATGAGGATTTTTGATTAGATGCTATTTTTCTTTTCTCCCTAAAGGAATAAAGCAACATCCAACATGACTGCAAAATACTTCAGGCAGCTGCCTTTTTCAGACATATAACAGCATTTCTCTGCATTCAGTAGCAAACCTTCATAAGCCAATCCCTGGGTCTACCTGAAAAAGGAATAATGTGCCTCAGAGGTGCCAATCCCTCTACTCTGACTGCCCAGAGATCCCAGACAGATAGCATAGCCTAGACACTCAGCTGCCAAGGAACCAAGGCTGGGGAGATGGATCCTATGATTACGGTAGGTAGAGGAATTCCCTTCATGCTGCTGGAGAGTTACAGCTGCAAAATCTGTAATTAGCACTTTGAGCCTTCATTGCCTAGCTTTGAGCACCATAAGTGCACAGCCTGAGATTCAGCAGTGCAGACTACCTAACACTGATTTGGGTGTGTCGCCCACAAGCACAGGTCTGCTAATCACATCACTAATGAATTACAGACTCATGACAAATGTGATTCTCAGTGTCTTACAGAGTCATGGCAAAGAAAAGCCTTCCGTATTTCTGAGCTAACTTGTGTGTGACATTTCTGAGGTTGTTCACATCTAGTTTCGTAACTGAGCTCCTTACATGATGCTTGCTTACACTTCTGGGCTGGCTGCCAGTCTTGCAGGCTAGAGAAGAGTGACCTTCCTGTGTTATAAGGACATAAAATAGCATTTTTTGTCCATACCAAACAGTACAGTGTTTTCTACTGAGCTCTCTGCCTTCTAATCTGCTGCAGCCATATAATGCTGAAAGGGTGACAGAGACAAGAACAGGGACACAACTTAGAAATCAGGGCAGGAAGAAAGAAAGGAATCAAGTAGGGTTAGACTGACACAAAAGAAGTAGAAAAAGAAAAATAGAGAAGGTGATAGATAAGGGTATATAAAATATATTGGAAGAACAGGGATGAAAGACCACACTGAAGACAAGAAAGAATAGGTAAGATGAAAAGAAGAATTAAGACAAGATACGGTAAGAGAAAGGAGAAGGCACAAGCATTAATGGGAAGATATAAAGAAACTACAGTAATTGACCTGGAGGGAAATTTAATGAAACCCCCAGATTGCTGTTTAAATAAGGGAGTCTTACCTTACAGAAATTGGTTTAGTAGGGGGTTATTAGGATGAAGCCTTGTTCAGTATTCCTCTCAACAAAAGTCCTACCAACCAAAAGACATATCGGAAAGAGTGATGGAGACGTGGCCTCATTTGAAATGGAGAAGCCGTCAGTTTTTTTAAAATAGCATCTCATACTCTTTAGAGTACATCTCACCACAGAAAATGCCAGAGGATTCTCAGAAAAGGACAACATTGTACTATATGCTGGACAAACGCCATCTTTTCTCCAAGGAGTTACAAGAATGTTGAAGTACATTAAAGGGAGAAAGATCAATGAAATTAAATTATGCAAATCAGTAGCAGTTAGGAACAGCACTGAACTGCTGAGCATTCTGTTCAGTATCTTTCTAGTCATCCCAGTGATCCACTTTTCATTGTTCTTGATTTCAAATTGCTGCTCCTGAGTTTATTCACAATAAAAATAAAAAATTACACCTCATTGCTTCAGCTATCCTTACATGCCTGTCATGTTGACTAGTAGCAGCCTGTGAAGTTAATAAAGACACCAGCTATTCACTTACGTGTTAAGTATTACCATCACTGAATGTGACGCAGCTCCCCTAGGTACCATTCTTGGATCTCTTATTGAGAACTAGTGCAGCCTACTCTTACAAAGTTACTCACTTTCCCTGCACCATGCGGTAGGTGCCTCTGAAAGCCTCCAGAAATAAACACTGAGCTTGAGCCTACACTTGGAATTGAATTGAAGTAATTTACTGGCACCTAGCATGCAAAGACTCCATCTGTAAAAGCAAACAGTAGGTCAATACAAGTAGGTCTGTAGAATGAAAAAAAAGATGGTGCTGAATATTCTTGTCCACAGTATATGCTATTATTGAGGGTGTTCCCTGGAATACTTCTGGTTTGTTTAAAGCAACGTCCACACTTGGTTTATTGAAGCACAGCAGGTGTGTTCTGCAGGTCAGTTTTCTGTCTAGTTCCATCTGAAAGGAGTGTGGTTTGTGTTGATCATTGTGCTGTGAAGTGGGGTTAACAGGAAAGCTCAGTTGAAAAGCCTGCTCTTGATCTGCACCAGAACACAGTGTTGATGAACTTGCAGACACCTCCTGCAAAGGTGCAGGACTTTTGCTCTTAGTTTGGGACAAGTTCAGTATGTCCAATACCACAATACCTAAATCAGGCAGAAAGGAACCCGTTTGTCTTAAGCACCCAGTACCAGCAAAGTCTTACCTGTGTGTGTCCTCCGGTGAGCCTTCAGGTGGGAACTTTTTGTGTATACTTTGTTGCATCCCTCAAAGTCACACCGATGGATGCGTCGCTTCCTGGAGTCTGGAGACTCAGACCTTCTCTGACGCCTTGTGCTCTCAATACTGAATGGTGAAATTGAACTAAAAACCAGAACAGAAACACAAAAATTAAGAAAGAGTGTGGTGTATATCCTGGGCCCCAAAAGATCAGTTGTGACATTTCACCGTGCTAGAAGTGATCTTAATGATTCATTAAATATTTTCTTTTTGACAATGTACTCCATAGCACATATTTGAAACAATTTGTGCTTGCCCCACAGTAACCATTGCAGTATGAAATACTCTAAAGTCTTGACTTAAAAGTGCTTACTGTCAGAGAAACGCATCATGATACCTGAAATACCGCTCAAACAATGGTAATCTGACTTTAAGTTTTATTTCTATTCTACTCATGCCAAGATCTAAGCATTTTAACAGTGCTTTCTCAACAACTTCACTATAGCCTCCATAATTTCTCTTTGGCGAGTTGAGATAGATTAAAATCCTGAAATTATGAAAAAGTGTTTTCAGTACACAGATGTGGACTGTGGATCCTCACACTTGGCCAAACACCTGCTGTTTGCTTGGATACAGATTGCTAACGGATCCATATCACCTGCAGCAGTGATTTTTCCATTTCTTCCTTTAACAATTCTCCATCTATCTCCTGAAAATTGATGAATTTTACTTCCTTTCAGACCACTTATAAATAAAAAGATTAGCACAGAGCCAATGAACAATGCCCACAGAAACATGAATGCACATCAACGGTAATTCATTTACAGCAACGCTCTAAGGCCTATCAGTGATTCCAATTTTAAGGAATTACAAAATACAACATTGAAGTTGTGCTGCTTGAGTTTCCAAATACAGTGTGTTAAGGGGTGACCTTATGAATGTTTATAAATACATAAAGGGTGAGTGCCAAGAGGATAGAGCCAGGCTCTTCTTGGTGATGCCCAATGACAGGACAAGGGACAATGGGTGGAAGCTGAGGCATAAGAAGTTCCATGGAAACATGAGGAGGAATTTTTTTCACTGTGAGGGTGCCAGAACCCTGGAACAGGCTGCCCAGAGGGGTTGTGGAGTCTCCTCCTCTGTAGATATTTAAGACTCACTTGGATGTGTTCCTGTGTGATCTGGTATAGGTGATCCTGCTCAGGCAGGGGGGTCCCTTCCAGCCCCTAACATTCCATGATTCTGTGAGTAAAACTTGCTACAATATTGTAGCTGTCTTTGCCAGTGTTGCAGGTTTAAGTCTGGATGTCTTTAACCGGAGTACAGCCCTCCAGAGGGACTGGATAGCCCAGCAAGTGGACACCAGAAAGGTGTAACCTCATTATTTCATTCCCATCATTGCTGTGCCTCCCCAATATAAGTGGGTACTTCTCTCTGTTCTGCACTCTTTCTTTCCTCTCTATTCTCCCCAGTGCACTGAGCTGGTATCTCTCTGGTGTTTACGGGGAGCTGAGGCTTTTGGCCTTGAGTGGTTTGGTTTATTTTTACAGTGTCATTAGGGCCTGGGTAGAGAGGCATGGAGGATGCTTTGAGGCCTGGGGCACTGAGGTCTGATGATGTTGGCTTAGTGAGGTTTGGTAAAGCCCCGAGTGGAGAGAACTGGGCCAAGGCTGAATATGAATTTTGTGGATTTTGTATGGTTTTGTACTGTTAATATGTAGCTGTGAATAATACTTCCATTTATGTTCTCATTTCTTTCCAACCCTGTGTGGAACGTTTCCTTTGACTGCTTTGGGGAGGGGTGAAAGAGCTTCTGTCTGCTGTAAACTCATGACAGATAAACTTGTGCCATAAACTATTATTGTAGTATGCCAAGATCCAAACCCTCGTTGGTTTCCATTAGTTATATTACCCAGCTATAAATCATCATTAATTGATTGTTCTATCAATCTCATTATGGTTATACTACACAGCAGTCACAGTCACCTACAGTTATACTCCCCTGTTTAACTACTTCTGGTACTGGAACAACATTGCCCTTCATTAAATTTCTGGGGTTTCCCCCACATTCCTGGGTTTATTGACATTCAAGGTAAATGATCTAAAGATTTGTCAGCTATCTCTTTTAAACTCTTCAGATAAACAATCCTGGTTCTTCTGAAAGAATTTGTGACTGTCAAATAAAAATGAATTGCAGGAAAAGAAACTGAATCTGATCATGAAAAGAAGTAAACACAAACTTTTGGAGAAGTTAAGACAGTAAGAAAGGCATTTGAAAAAAAAACCCCACTGCAACCTTCTATTACAACATCCCCCTGGATGTGTTCAAGGCCAGATTGGATGAGGTCTTGAGTAACCTGTCCTAGTGGGAGGTGTCCCTGCCTATGGCAGGGGGTTGGAACTAGATGATCCTTGAGGTCCCTTCCAACCTTACCATTCTATGATTCTAACAGCCACTGCTATCACAGGTATAGTTGTTGTGGCACAAGTTTCTCTTTTTAGAGATTTCCAGAACTTGCTGAGCACTATTTACTGGGTTAAAACTTTCAATAAAGCATGTGATTTCACTGATGTTCCAATTCTTTGTACTACAGATCTTTAAGCCTTAATACTGGAATGGGTTGCCAGAGAGGTTGTGGAGTCTCAGACACTCAAAATCTGCCTGGACATGTTCCTGTGTGACCTATTCCAGGTGATCCTGCTCTGGCAGCAGGGTTAGACTAGATGCTCTTTCAAGGTCCTTTCCAATCCCTAACAAGATTCTGTGAATGGTAGTCCAAATTATGCATTTTCCTTCTGTTTAAATGTTTTTATGGTTCAACTCTAAATTATTAGTTTTAGTAATGAAGCACTCTCTTTCTGACAGCTCTCTTTGTCTCTTAACACTTGATATATATTACTATTTCACCTTCAGGCAAAGAGCCCTTCCAGATTAATTATTTTTGCCTATAATACACAAATGGGTGTGTGGGGAATTTCTGAAATGGAGAAAGAAATGGACAGAGGGCTGTAATATCAACATTAACTAGAGAAAAGTAGTCCCCAGGAGAGTAAGACACGTCAGCACTGTAATTATGTGACAGCTGCTTGCTCTCTCCTCCCCTATCCCAGTAGGATGGGGAAGCAAATCAGAAAAAAAAAAAAGAATAAAACTCATGGGTTGAGATAAGAACCATTTAATAAAAAAATTAAAATATATCAGTAACAATAATAAAAGATAATAGTTATGAAAAGGAAGATAACTAAAAGAGAGAGAAATAAATCTGAGAAGACAAGTGATGCATAATGCAATTGTTAACCACCTGCTGATTGGTGCTTGTGTAGTGATTGCCCTCCCCACACCCAATTCCCCCAGTTTATATCCTCGGTATGACATTTTACAGTATGGAGTATCTATTCAGATAGTTCAGGGCATCTGCCTTGGCCACGGTCTCTCCCAGCTTCTTGAGCACTGTCTCACTAGCAGAGCATGGGAAACTGAAAAATCCTTAACATAGCGTAAGTGCTGCTTAGCAATAACTAAAACATCAGTGTGTTCTCAATATTATCCCCACACTAAATAGAAATCACAGCACCAGCTACTAGGAAGACAATTAACTCTATCTCAGCTGAAACTGGCACACAGGAATACAGGTACATTTAGCTATCACAGAAATGGTTTAGGAATTGCATTTAAGCACCTGCATCTCAGGGCAAATAAAAATTTTGGGTTAGGTGATTTACTGAGAACAGTCTCACTCTTCCAGTTTGGCTTTTTAAATATCCCCCCTCAGTTAAAATAAAAAGTAAACATGTAAATCAAATATTTAAGGTTATTACTGAAGGTAAAAAATTTGAGCACTCAGGACCAGAAGATTTTTATCTTAAAAAATAAATCTGTGCATCATTTTTGCTGTGTGTGATTTATGAGCTATCTTAAAAGCCTGCTTTGCAACAGGGCATTCAGAACCTGGACAGTACAGCTCATTTAAATGGGAGGAGGATCAAATATATAATGTTGCTGCAAATTCCAGTCCTGAGACAAAACGAACCTTGAGCAAAGTCAGCATGTCATAAAAAAGCTATTTATTACATACAAGAAAGTGATGTCACTGCTGGAAACTACTCTGTGCACTCCTGGGTATTTATACAGGAGAAGGTGGCATAACACAGAGCCATAAAGGCGGTACATGAGTAATGTCGCTGCTTCTTAATCGGACTGCTCCCTCCTTCTAAAAGATGGAAGCACCTCACCTATTTCATGACAGGGAAAATCAATGAATAACCAGATGCTAGCATGCATTGCCACCACTACCTGAGAGCTTCATAGCCAGCTCAGTGTACCAAGGAGGAAGGTTCCCACCAGCTGGAATCAGCAAATGTAACCTCATGAGTTTTTTCACAGCAGTGCAGGCTAAATTACTAACCACCAGAAGAGATTCATGTGACAAGAGAGCACACTTCCAAGGTGGTCTAACAGTCCAACTCCCATGGCACAGAAGGACTCACAGTGCAGACACACTTAATGGTGGAAAAGGAAGTCAAATCATGCCCAGTATTACCATCCTTGTTTTAGCCTTACAGAAGCTGTCTCATTTTTAAAAATGAGGATACCACAAGTCATACTAAAAAGAGCATGAGTTGCCTTTTTTAATTTTCTGAGGTTAGTCCCTTTCACAGTAACTTTCAGTTGATTTCCTTATGTTCTTTCCCTTGGCCACATAGCAGTAAAGGGACACCCTCCTTTCTGAAGCATTTCTATAAAATACTCTCACTGACCAGAGAGACATTGTAAAAGTGTTTTGTGATTTTTAAAGGCCATGGGGGTTCTGCCAGGTAGCTCTGGTCATAAGTTCAGCGCTTCAGAGACTCCTTTTTGATGGCACTACAGTGGGCAGTGACTTTGAGAATGGACATGATAGGAAACTCACAGATTTGGGGTTTTTAATGAGTTTGCTTTTTGTTTAAAATGTGTTTTAAAACTATGCAACATGAATAAATTAAAACCAAATCACCCCCCTTCAAGTGTCCTCCATAGACAGCCCAGAGTGAAGACCTGGAAACAGGTCAGCAGTCAGGGTTATCAGGTGTCCAGAAGAGGAGACGCCAGTCCTGCTAATGGCCAAGATCTCATTCAACTTTTAAGGCTCAAGGTGGTATTCAGCAATAGGAATGGCACCATACCTAACACTCCAGTGAAACTGCAGGATGTATCAAATTACTGCTAATATGTCAAACTTGAAAGAGAGATCAAGTAAAAAGAAAACAGGGTTCTGAGTTGTCAGCTTGAAGCTTATTTATTTGCAGTTCATTATTTCTAAAACCAGTGTAACTCATACATTAGCGTAGACACTGTTAGACTTAAAGAAAGCTTGACAGACTGCTGGTTGCCTCCATAAGCAGCTGCAACACCTGTAGTGCTCTGCTCATAAGGTGAATGTGAACGAAACCAACACAGGCATTTACGATGATTTACAAAACTTCATCTGTGTTGTTCCCAGCTGTAAGAGAAAACATGCAACTCCCACAGGGCCAGCTGATTGTCTGTTATGATGCAGGTAAGTCTACGCAGTAAAACAAAGACTGGGGCTTCGCCAGTAGATGGCCATCAAGTTCTGCTGAATGGGATCTGCACTGCATGTGACAGAGATTAGAACAACCTTGATAATGCAAGATTATGTTTCCTTTCTGCACATGCTGCCCGTGTCTGCCTCGGTATTTTGCCTCTGTTCTGCACACAGACTGTGAAAGGTGCCTGGCATATGCAGCAACAGTTAAAAACACAGGTAGCAAGGCTTTTTATACCAATCCTTTGTTTTCAGGGTGACATGCAGAGCAAAACTGCTCAGGGACACACTACGTTTGTTACAGCCTTGAACACCGTTTAGGGCTACAACACACCAGTAACATGCCATGTGGTGACAAGTCACTGCACACTGGCTGCTACCCACAGACAGCCTGCTCATGTGCTCTCACACCCTGCGCCAAACATGCACTGTTACCTTTGGTCACCGAAGTACATGCTTCGTGGTGCTGTCAGCCTCCAAGCAAGCTAGGCAACAGCTAGCAGACATGGCCAGCATGGAGCCAGTGATGTGCACTGAGCTGTGCTTTGCTATTTGCTACCCAAACAGTGTCCCAATGCTGTGTATTTGTCCTTGTGATTGGCACTTTTACCCTTCCTTGGCTGCTCCACTATGAGCTCAGGCTCTTTGGCTATGTCTCCCACGTGCCTTGAAAAAGACCTTACAGAAAACACTGACCCAGGGATAACAAATATACATCAGCTTGCATCCAAAGTCCCCCTGATTTTACCATACCTCTCTCTGTGCAGCACTCAGGTTTTATCTCCTCCCTAGCTGGCCCTGTAATTAAATGAAAGACTTACAGTTGCACCTTAAACAGTACACGGTTGCTAAAACAGATCCTAACTTCACTTTGGGGTGAGACCCAGGCATGTATCAGCTATGTCCTCTCCACCCTTGCTACCACAGAATGAGAACCAGACTGAGCTCACTACCATGCAGCAACTGCTCAGCCCAGATGAGGGGCTTAGCTAACCAGAGTCTGTGCCACAAGATGGGCACAAAATGCCCATGGTCCTTCTGAATTTCTCAGGCCCTGGGCTGTTAATAGATGTGACTTGGCCAAGGTGGCATACCAGGACGTTCCTGCTCCAGTTACTTTCCCTTGTGTTGGCACTGGCATTTGTCTGATCCTGCAGGGATCCACAATGGTGAAAAACATCAATGCTGAAAAAAACCACCCTGAGCAGCTTGCTTTTGCTGGTTTTACTCCCTAAATACTGGAGTCTGCAAAATACCTGCACTGATATGTGGGAGAGGATGGGAATCTGTGGTTGGGGGTTATGGGAGTGCCACCATCTATTTCAGTGTCAACTATCTCGGATTATCATCAATGCCACAACTTAAGATGGTAAAACAGATGTTCTAGACCTTTTATCATCCTCACAGACCTCCACTGGACTCCCTCTAGTATTTCCCTGTCTCTTGAACTGAGGAGCCCAGAACAGGACACTACTCAAGATGTGGTCTCACTGGGGCAAAGTAGAGAAGGAGGAATCAACACAAGGAACAACTGGAAAATCTACCTTTCAGTCCTCAACAAAACTTCTTCTTGTGATACCTGCGTATGTGAGACACAGGAAAATACTCAGCACGCAACATGTAAATGCATAGGCTGATGCCAAAACCCAGCAGATATTACCATGTTAAATACTTAGGAGGTGACAATGTACCTTGGGAACACAGGATATGATCAACAGGTGAACATTCATATCTCATCCTCAGGCCAATTTTGAACATCCAGATATTAACAGGTTTTGGTTTGTTTTTGAAGAGAAAAAAGATACCAATAAACAGTATTCAAATACAAAAATAGAGTATAAACTTAGCAATATGATCCTTACTTTATGAAACATGGGCCAACCTGCCAGCTGCCATAATTAAAAGTGCAGGCAAATGACGTAAAAGCAGAAAGCTTGAATGTAACATGTCTACATTCACACGGCAATGAATAGTTGAAGAAAATTACTGGACCTCTAACATTTGTTTGGTATTCAAGAGCCTGGGCTTGCAGGTTTTGACCACTCAACACTTACAGAAGCCAGGACATTTGAGTGAATAACTTTGGCCATTAATTTTGCATTATTTTTGCAGAAATATCTGGCAGTTTTATACATTATTTTTGAAAACCTGTTGAAAATCGAGTAGTGTGCTCAGGCAAACCCTCAGCAGCTGTCAGGCCTTCTTTGAGTGAAATAAGGTAATGGTGACCACACACAGCTCACAGAGCAGCTCCTTTCCCAAGGACAGTCAGAAGCTGGGATGACTGCGGTCCCCAATGCACCTGCTTGGTTCCTGTGGCTCACTGCTGAACTAAGTGTCGCAGAGCACTCATTCAGGGAGTTAATCTCGCTTAAGATGAATTATCCTTTTTCTGTCAAGACCTGCAAGATTTTAAAAGGCATGATCTGGGCATTCTGTGGGCTTCTGAAAAGGGGAATTGAACTATATTTCCCAGTTTTCAGCTCTCAACTACCTTCTTTCGTAGCAGCTTTTCACATAACATAATTTCATTTTCTGACAGCCTGTACAATGTTACCTCTCCACTCAAGATACGAGTGAAAGTATTCTTATAAACACTATGTATTAGTATGTGAGGAAATATGTTATGGATTATTTTTTATTACAGTTTATAAAATTTCACCTGATAGTGACGTGCCAAAGTCATACAAAATAATAAAAATAATAATATAGTAGGTTGGGGTTTTTTTTTGCTTTAGTATGCTTAAATAGCACTATAATCTCCTGATAAAGTCTTCCTCTCAAATATTTACTTACTGCCTTTTTTTTAAAATACAAAGTCTCTCATTCACTAACAGATGCACATGCATATATACATATTTTTTTGATCCTCTTTGATTCTTAGATCCTAATTAATGTTTCATGAAAGGCAAACATCTGCCTTAGGAATGTTAGACATTAAAACATATCAAGCAGTACTTAAGGCAATCATAAAAGGAAAATATGTACTACTCTTTTATTAGCAGTAGTTACTTCAATCAGTGCACTTCAAGGTGCTGTTATACTGGAAATCATACTTTTTGTCAAGAAAGGAGGAATTTGTCAACGTATGCAAACAGTACATGTATTTAATGGGAAAACCACGTGGGTATACAAGATACAGATAAGACACGATATGAATACATTTCGTTGAGAAAGTGCCTGAGCTGGAAGTGGTGGGAAATGCAACTGGCGGGTAGAGTAGCAGGGTAATTTTGCCCTGGTATCCTCTGTGCCAGCTGTCTGCTTCTGGCTGTTGTCAGAGTGTCGTGGTAGGTCTAAGGAGGCCAAAATAGGCTTATACATGTCCTGGCTTGCCCAGACATGTTTTTCAGCTCTCCTTTCCTTCTGTTTTGAGGAGAAGCAACCACAGAAAAGAGGTCAAAGAACCTGGAGCTACTGAGTCTAAGGACTCTGGCTTGCCCAGACATGTTTTTCAGCTCTCCTTTCCTTCTGTTTTGAGGAGAAGCAACCACAGAAAAGAGGTCAAAGAACCTGGAGCTACTGAGTCTAAGGACTCTGGCTTGCCCGGACATGTTCCCCTGCTAGCCTCCTTCTGTGCTCAGGGAAGCAACCATGGGAAAGGGGACATAAGCCATAAGCAGAAAGGAGCTCCTTGAGTCCATCTAGTGGGCAAGCGGAGTATTGACCGCAGCAACCTTCTCTTCCAGTTCAATTGAGTTCAATTAATGTTCTATATTATCACTAGTTATCCTAGATCCTGTTATTACCTGTATAAAGTTTCCATGACTAACTCAAAGAACTGATTATTATTAAAATTAGTGATCAGGTTGGCGAGAGTTCTGAATATTGTATATTAACAATATTAATCTTTAAAAATAATCTCACATTAATTGCCCCTCCACTACATCATTAAACAACAAAGTTTTATGTTAGAGAGTTATAGTGTGAAAAATGAAAGGAATTAGATGATAACTGCCTTGTACACAAGCACAGCCTGCATAGTTAAATGTTTATTCCTGGTTTTGGCAAAGTTCATGGCCACGTGAACTTTGCACCACTCACATGTAAGAACCAGAACCTGGGCTAGTCTCTAAGAGGAGACAAACTTATTCCTGAACAATTACAAATACTACGGTTTGCATAGATGGACTCACAATAGGCAAGATCCTTAAATTTTGGTACAGATTTTTGTCAAGGTCCAGAGAACAGAGATTAACAGTATCTCTGTCCAAAGGAGTAAGACTTGTTCTTTTAGTAATTTTGAGGTAATAAATGATGGCAGTTGTTTAAATCTGTTTAGGAGAAATTAGCTTTTTATCCTAATACATGGATAAAACATGGGATAACTGACAACTCCAGTTTGTCAGGATGGCTGAACATAATGCAAAGACTGCTCTGGATGCCAGAGCTCACGTTAACACATCTTTTTGTAATGTCTCGCACTGCTGTGCAATTAAAAACAGATAAAACTCAGCTGCGGAGAGACCAGCTTTCAGCTCAGCAAGGTTAACTTCAGAGGTAAATCAGACTGCTCATGGCCTTGTGCTGTTGAAGCCTTAAGATGTTCAAAGATACCAAAAATGCATCTCTGAGGCAACATGTTCCAGTGCTCAACCACACTGATGTTCTAAAGGAAGTTTCTAATGAATGCCTTTTTTCTAAATAGTTCCTACATAAATAAATACACCTACCTACACATTACAATGAAAAATAACCAACAGATCATGAGTTAAGGTAAGCTTGAATTTCTTTCTTGAAACAAAAAAACCATAACACCTTACTTTGCTTTAGCACAATGTTCTTTGGCTGAAGTGGAAATCTGCGAAAATAAGGAAACCTCAAGTAGTAGAGAAAATATAGCTTCACAATCAACTTGCAGGTGAAATAAAGAGCGTGAGCAGAGGTCTGTTCTTTAGATCTAAACCCAAAGTATCATATGTTTTCCTGAAAGCAGGAATGGTTTGTGAAATCCTGTATGACAAATGTGTTTGATGCATGGCCTGGGAGCTGAACCTGGACTAGCAGAGAAAGCGCATCTTATTTCACTCCCTCTTTCAGAGCTGGCAGAACAGCAGTGATCACTCACAGGATCACAAACACACCAACTGTGCTAACAATCCTTCCAGACATAGGCTCTGCATTAATAGTTTGTTCTTTCTTTTTTGTCCTCTGCTGAACAGAGCAGAAAACTGGGTAACTGAGCATCTCCAACTCCGCTTTGAGAGCGCTGGGTCTTGCTTTTTACCTTTCCGTTTCTTTCTGATTAATACTTTTCTTTCATGTTTTTCTGGCAACAGATACACAAACAAGCTATGGCAATGCTGGTATTCTCGTCAGAGGGAATTGAAAAAGGGAAATAAAGACTACTCTGTTGGAGACACGGGTTGAGCTGAAATTTCCAGCATGGAAATTAAATGAGTATGCACATATTCATGTCTTTCATTTTTGTTCTGATTACCTGCAGAAACAGCACACTCTCACTTTCTCTTGCAGGACTCGCTGCATGTTGTGCTTTGCTCTCCAGATTTTACTCTTTTCTCATGTCTAACTGACAGATGATTTCTCACATCTGTGCAGGTTGTGGTAAGTCCCAAATTCTGGACATTGTCTCTTCTTGTTGGTCACATTAACAAATGTGGTTCCCACAGTGACTAAAAATTCTCTTTTGTATCCTCAGCTGAAAATATTGTCATGTAACGTCTTGCCAGGTCAGTGACATTAAATGAAGATGCTGTGTCGACTGGGACTGAAGCATGTGTGAATAATCCTTATGGTTCAGAAGACTTATTATTGATAAGTTAAATTATTGATTACCCTGGAAACTGATGTATAACACAATTATGGATGGTCATCTGTCATATTCTATGTGATTGAGCAGATTTGGTAACTACTAAATAGTTGATTCCATTGAAGCGTACACCTTGATACATATATATGTCTGTGTGTAAATCTAACCTGCCACCTTCAACAGAATGTCAGCTCAAAATTCCCAATTTTGCATGCCTCACAGCCCTCTACAAGCTCCTGTCTGTGAATACGTAATACAAAGAATTAATCTATTGCATAGATAAAATAAGTATAGTACATATTTAATCTGGGCAAGGAAGCAGGGACTAAATAATTTAATTCATTTGGGTCAAAAGCATTACTGAGCGCAGGATCATACTTCGAGGATCTAGGTTTCTTCCTCTAAACCCCACTTATCCATCTCTAAACTCACTTATCCATAAAGTTTAAGATGTATGGGTTTTTTTCCCCCCTTCTCCTTCCAGAGCACCCTTTCCTACAGATTTTTTTTAATAAAATCACATGAGAAATATTCTATAAATCAGAATTGTTACAACACCCCAGAAGCCATATGGACTGTGTTAACAGCAAGGAATCCTGATGTATTTATGTTATGCAAGAAGCTATCTTATCTATTCAATATGCTAACTTGTACCTGCCTTTACAGTAATGCATGCTGATGAAGTATCTCTTCATTTGTATTACCAGAGTCTTGAAACACTTTTTTGGTTGTTTTGTGTTTGCAAAGCAAACTTACATACAGTGAGGTCCAAAGTCATGAACAGAGTACTAATACACTACTGTGACATGAAGAAGTTCCACTGCTTCTGGTTTATTATTCTACTTCTCCCTGCATCTGTGGTTTTTGACTGTTTTTTCAGCTGAAAACCGGTCAACATTCTGGACTTCACCAAGCCCAGCTCCTCAGCCTCTCTTCCCTTTATTTTCCATCTCTTCCCTCAGGCTTGATGACATCTCTTTAGAGAATCACAAGGCCACCATACTATCTGAAAGATTTTTAGTGGCTTTATCTGCACACTTGGATACAAAGCATCCCTGAATGTTGTAGTGAATCTCTCAATGACGTAATTTCTGGGAATGGAACCCAGGACTACCATCTATGAGCCAGCAGAGTTATTGCATCTTTTTACCTGCCTTGCACAGATTCGTTGAGCCATGTGGGCAATTCCTTTTCTTTTTCTCTGTCACTGAAATAAACCTGATTTCCATCCAACAAACACTCAATCTGCATTCTGAATAACTGCAGTTGGGTATAGTCTTTCCACTTCTTTTTCCACTTGTTTTCTCCACTTATGTCTTGCCATCAAATAGGCACCAGAGTATGCACTTAATCATAGAAATCACAGAAACATTCTGGTTGGAAAAGACCTCCAGGATCATGAAGTCCAACCGTTATCCCTACTCTACAAAGTTTACCCTTAAACCATATCCTCAAGCACCACATCCAAACAACTTTTAAACACATCCAGGGCTGGTATCAACCACCTCCCTGGAGAGCCTATTCCAATGCCTGACACACAGCAAAAGGGCACATTTCAACAACTGTTTACCTATCACTACACCAGTTCAGTATTTAGACAGATATCGAGCTTGGATGCGGGCCTTGGAAAACTCTGGCAAAGCTGCCATTGCCTTCAGTGGAGTCAGACATAACCTTGCCCAACAGAAAGAGGAAATGAGAGTACTGCAGTTTTCATGAATTGGCTCTCTTAACACTTTCTCACCAAAGCGGCACTGCATTCAACATCTTAAGTGCTCACGGGAGGGCAAAGTTTGATTAAGAGCAAAATTAGTTCTGTAGGCAGACTGCATACAGCCATAAAGTATGTTTTGTACTAAGAAATATGAGGAAATCCATCTTTAACAAATCTGTTTGTCACATCAGAAATTGCTCCATTTGCATTCTTATTGCAAAGTCTCTATTCTTCATTATAAACATCCCATGACACCTTTTCAAGAGCACTGTCCAAGCAGCTCCATTCCTCCGGGCATCATGGGACAAGGTAGCTGTCTGGGCTTGCTCTCAGGCTTCTCCACTTGGAACAATTATGTGATCCTTACTGTGGCTATTCCTCTGTCATGAAATATTACAGATGCCTTTAGGATGACAATAATCTGCTTTAGAAAGGCAAGAACAAGATCATAATGACATTTTGCCACCAAAATGGAGGGTCAAGATTTCACCCTATGCACACTAAGGTGAAACTGGACCAAGGACTTAGCTAGTTATGTTAAATATGAATTTGTATGTGGGTTTATAGGAAAGCTCTCATGTGAGGATTTAAACTGGGTAAGATTAAAATCAAGTTGCATCTTCAGGTTTTCTGGAAGGTAACAAAACTTCTCTTGTTGCCTCAAGGGCATAGATCTCCCTTTGGAGTATCAAGTATTCCATTATTTGCTGGAAATTATTCTGCTATTTCCAACAGGCATTGAATGTTTTGTTTTGGTTTTTTTTCAGAAGGGGATAGAAACAGATGAAATTGAACAAGTTTTACAGTTTTCTGGCCCAGCCCTTCCCAGCAAAACCAGTATGTTTGCAGGTTTTATGAAATAAATGTTATTTAGCTTAATCCCACAAGAATGATTTAAATATTTAGAAAGAATGTTACCCAACAAAAGAAAGACAGTTATTAATAGTATTGCAGTTAAATGGACATTTTTCATAGGGGGGGTTCAACACCCACCTTTTCAGATTAGCAGACTTTTCCCATTGATTTGAAAATGTCTCAGGAAGGTGAGAACTTGGTTTCTGTCTGTACAGAAACATCACCCAGACACCAGTAGGATTTCTTTCAGCTGTCTTAGAAATGTGTATCAGACCTCCTTCATCTGCATGAGATTCTCTGTCCTGTTCAGTGCTAAAGAATATTTCTATGGCCTTGATGTTACTTTGTGTATTTATCTTTTACACTACTGCCACTATAATTTATTTTCACACTTGGAAGCACACTCACACTACAAAAGAACCTTGCAAAGAAGCAGCTCTGTCTAGCTGCTCTCTCTGAAGTCAGTACATCCCTCCTGACTGTGTCTCCTAGAACGCCGAGAATCAGGGGCTGACAGTAACAGGCCACTCTGCTCACCTTGCTAATTTATGCATGTTGCTCATTAATGCTCTGCCAAGCATCCAAGTGGTGAGAAGGGAGTGCTCTGAATTTCAAGCATCTTAAATGTGCAGTCAGAAGCACTGGTTTAGGACCCAGCAGTCCCCTGGTTTGTCCCTTGGTTTCCTGCAAATCCAAATCCAAATCCAAATCCAAATCCAAATCCAAATCCAAATCCAGTTGTTCTGACACAGGATCCAGTTAAAACTCTGGAATTTCTACTGCTTTCCTGAAACCATCAGTCTTTCAAATCTTTACCAACAGGATGTCTGGTTTAATAACACAAATTAATATCAGGCTTTCTTCAGTTGTACATTTTAAATTTCCTCTTTGGGAAAAATAAAAAAAGTCTTCAACACCCACTGGATTTGCTTCTCTTCTTAATCTATTAAAATCTCTGCTTGTTTACTATCTGAGATCTTAACAGTCTCAGTCATGAAATAAAGCACCAACTAGTACTGCCAATACAGTAATTAAGAGCAATCGGCATGCGTACACTCAAGCTTGTACTGAAGAAATCAGAGTCTGCTAAAATCAAGCAAAACTCAACCCTGCACATATGCTGTTTTGTTTTGTTTTGTTAAATGGGATGGAACATACCAGAACTTTAAAGATCTATGAAACCCCCGTAATGTCTTAAAACATTTGGAGCTTTTGCATGCAGTAAAAAGGGATAATTATCAAAACATTCTGCAGACACGATTTTTTGTTTGGAAGAGGTGCAGAAAAAAACCGCACTAAACCAAATGTAAATTTTCCAGCATGCCAGAATGATATTGCTGGAACTACAGTAACTAACAAACACTGTTAAGCAGGTGGAGGGAGACATCAGAGCAGCATTTGGCCCAAGATCTGGCCAGACAGCCATGACCATCAGCTGTTACTACCTTGAGTAATACAAGCTAGACCTCTGACCATGGAAATGGGGTCTCATGTATCATAGCATCATAAAATGGTAAAGGTTGGAAGGGACCTCAAGGATCATCTAGTTCCAATCCCCTGCCATAGGCAGGGACACCTCCCACTAGTACAGGTTA